>NW_025557990.1:0-30000 GCF_020424385.1 Procambarus clarkii | reverse complement strand
TCATTTCTCACTCCCCCGCCCTTCGTCCTCCCCACCATCCCCTACTCCCCTGTCCTCTCCACCATTCTCCATTCCCCTGTCCCCTCGTCCCCACCATCCCTAACTTCCCTGTCTCCTCGTCCTCCCCATTATTACCCCCCCCATCCCCCCCCCCTTGTCCTCCTTACCATTCCCCACTTCCTTGTCCGATGCATTCCCAAATGATCTGATGTTCCATCAGTGATATATAAGAAAAAGAGTTAAAAATCCGAAGTGAAAAGAAATAAAAAAAATAAAAAAATAAACTATACTCACGAAATGAATGTAATAGTAAACAACACAGCTCAATTCCAACACAATGGCACACAAAATAATGAAATTAAAATGAAAATAAATTGAAATCTATGAAAATTCAATTTATCAGTGCAATCGGAAACATTGAAATGGGATCATAACATATTTTGTATAATGTGTGTTGCTATTACATGCTACAGATGCCACTTTTTTTTTAAACCATGTTTTTTTCCCGTCAGAGACGTGACATCTATATATTATGTATATAAAAACCTGCTCGGATGCGCATGGAACGTTGTGTGAAATTTTCAAAGCAATCGGTTAAGAACTTTCGGAGATTAGCGATTTTGAACAAACGAACATTTCCATTTTTATTTATGTAGATTATATTATATTATATTATATTATATTATACTATATTATATGATATAATATAATATTATATTATATTATATCATATTATATTATATTATATTATATTATATTATATTATATTATATTATATTATATTATATTATATTATATTATATTATATTATATTATATTATATTATATTATATTATATTATATTATATTATATTATAATAATGTCAATATATTAATGTAATCTGTAAAACAGATCTATTGAGGTTTTGTTTATACCCTCTTATGTAGCAATATTAACTCGAAATATTGTCGTCATATAATACCAAACAGAGAGGTTAAGCTTCCGTTACAGTCATAGGATTTTTGTATGTTACGAAATAGTCTGATCCTAGTTCACATTCCTGGCCCAATGCAGCGAAGAACATTCAATTCAAAAGTGACAAAGGGGTGAACACCATGGGAGAGAGAATGTTCACTGATTTTCAAGGCATTATTTCACTGTTGCCTTGCCATTAGTGGAAATTATAGCATCTACGAGCAAACATTTGCCAATTAGGCCTCTACGTGTAATGTGCATTGCAAGTTGATGATGCTGTCCGACTTACTGAGAGAGAGTGAAGCAGCAGAAGAGCAAGAGAGGAAGAGAGAGCAAGAGAGAGAGAGAGCAAGAAAGAGAGAGAGAGAGAGAGAGAGAGAGAGAGAGAGAGAGAGAGAGAGAGAGAGAGAGAGAGAGAGAGAGAGAGAGAGAGAGAGAGAGAGAGAGAGAGAGAGAGAGAGAGAGAGAGAGAGAGAGAGAGAGAGAGGAGAGAGAGAGAGAGAGAGAGAGAGAGAGAGAGAGAGAGAGAGAGAGAGAGATCTGACTGCATCGTCGATTAATTGAAGCCAGATAAGGTACGCCTGTGAGCGGTCCAAGGCAGCAGACGGTGAAGGAGACGAGCCTGTCCATTACAATACTATCTAGCTGGAGGTTGGGAACACACACACAGATGTTACACAAACGAGCTGAGGCTGACAGGAGAGAGACAGTGGTGTGCTCTAACACAAATTTGACTGACAGTAACGTTGGAGAGGAGGAGAGAGATATATTCAAATAAAGATTGACAGATACAGTTAGAGAGAATGAGCTTAAGGAGACGAGATAGATAAAAAGATAAAGAGATATGCAGAGACTGAAGGATGTATCCTACCCCTCACACACACAATAACGCACCCTGCGCTCACCACATACAACAACGCACCCTCACAACACACATCGACGAACCCTCACAACACACAACAACGCACCATCACCACACACAACAACGCACCATCACCACACACAACAACGCACCCTCACCACACACAACAACGCACCCTCTCCACACACAACAACGCACCCTCACCACACACAACAACGCACCCTCACCACACACAACAACGCACCCTCACCACACACATCAACGCACCCTCACCACACACAACAACGCACCCTCACCACACACAACAACGCACCCTCACCACACACATCAACGCACCCTCACCACACACAACAACGCACCCTCACCACACACATCAACGCACCCTCCCGACACCAAAAACACAAACTAGGCTGCTGGGAGGATCACATATCTGACTCGGAAGAACGGAATATCGATTTTCGAACCGAATTTTTCTTAGGTATTTTATTTGATATTCTTTCTAACATTCAATCTTTACTTTGGGTAGTGAAGCATCGTATTATGTATGTCATAAGGGAATATATTTCACAACTTTGTTATTTTGTAAATAAATTTGTGGTGATTATTATCTTCATGAAAAATTAATCTGCTTCACTAGTCAGTAAAGAATGAAAAAAAAAACATATGCAAACTTTAAAACCATTTCTGCCTGAAAATAAAAACTGGCAGATAGAAACAGATGAAATAAATTATTTCTTTTGAGAGATACTGAAAGAATAAACAAAGGAACACCATAGTGCAGGGCATTCTCAAGCAAATAAAAGCAATGAAATGCACTAAGGCGTAAGACATGTACGTCACAAGCCTTGATATAGGATGGAAAAAAATATATGTAAAAACATAATTCAATCAGCACTGGTTTGAAATAAAATGAAAATTAGAAAAGGCACATATTGGAGCACTCAGAAAAAGAAATTATTAATCAAGTTGAAACAAAGGAATGTATTGCACGATGAACGAAATAGAATAATGTAAGAGCCCTACAAGAGATAATGGGTACCTGTCAACCCGGAGGCGACAGTCACAATAAGGATTAAATCAGGATGAAGGAGAGCAGCCAGTGGAGCACTGAAAGGATATCAGAGCTTGAACCCATCCTGATCCACGAGCATGTACCAAGAAAATAATGATACATGTCAACATTCTCGGAAACAGCAAAACTGTTCAATATTGTCTGGACACACAAGAGCTGCAACATGCAACACGATGACGTGATAAACTGCAGAAATTGCCTGAAAGATGGCTACATAACTTGAACATATAGTAACGTAAGGCAATGAGAGAGGGGAAGAGAGCAAGGTGACCGCAAGGCAAGTCAACAAAAGAGGGAATACAGTTTCCCTGCATTGTTCACGGAGATACACATCAACCGAGTAACATCAGTGGCATTTGCTAAGCTGGTAAACATCTAAATAGCTATAAAAAAATGTGGATAAGGAATTAATCAAGACACAGTACACTATCTACGTCAGACCCATAGTGGATTATGCAGCTCATTCTAAGAGGCATGAGTTACGAGGAAAGGTTGCGGGAGATGCACCTCACGACACTGGAAGACAGAAGAGCTCGGGGAGAACATGATCACTACCTACAAAATTTTCAGAGGAATTGACAGGGATATATAAGGATAAGCGTTTTAACACGGGTGGTATGCGAACAAGGGGACACAGGTGGAAACTGAGTATCCACATGAGCCACAGAGACGTTACAAAGAACTTTTTCAGTGTCAGAGTAGTTAACAGGTGGAATGCATTAGGCAGTAATGTGGTTGAGGTAGACTCCATACACAGTTTCAAATGTAGATATGATCGAGCCAGTAGGTTCAGGAATCTGTACACCAGTTGATTGACGGTTGAGAGGCTGGGACAAAGAGCCAGAGCTCATCCCCGCAAGCACAACTAGGTGAGTACAACTAGGTGAGTACATGTTCAATATATCTTATAGAGCTAAATATGTATATGCCAATAAAGATTCATTTATTCCTATCATCAACTATCATGAATATTTAGTACATAAAACAGTTAAATACATGACTGAAACAGATACATAATTTGCATATATATTTGGATATATACCTGTACGTATCAGGTATATATCCCGGTATTGCCAGCCTTTACCAGAAACGTTTCTCCCTCTCTTTCATTCTCCGATGCGCACAGAAGCGGTATATCCCATTTCAATGCACCAATGTGCAATCCGAAAACACATCAAACATGTAAATTCATGAGCACCGCACAACATAAATATGGAATCCCAGTGGCAGAGCACAGCAAGGAACCGGACTTGAAGATATGACTAAACACACACAATTTGTCTGCTTTATGGGATAGTGTGGGCATAGATACATCAGGGAGAGGAAACCGTGATTAAATACACACTAAGCCTGTGAGCTTGAGCGAAGAGCTTGTAGGGGGAAACAGAAGTCGTTGTAAAATTACTGTAAAGCGTTTTTCACTGTTGATTTCTGGGAATTAAGTGCACCACCATGACTGATGATAGACTAATACAAGCTGACAGTCTGAGTTGGGAGATTAATGCACTGCCAGTTTGATTGCAAAGAAATTTATATACTGAAAGGGACTGGAGAAAGAGATTTAATGGTGTTATATCGGAATGCGCTCTCCAAATGCTCCATAGCTGAGGCACTGAGAATAACATGTTAGCAAACGTAATGTATCACATGAAGATATGGACGACAACATTCAGGTTGATTACAATGACGATCAGGATGATAATAATCAGGTTGATTACAATGACGATCAGGATGATAATAATCAGGTTGATTACAATGACGATCAGGATGATAATATTCAGGTTGATTACAATGACGATCAGGATGATAATAATCAGGTTGATTATAATAATAGCAAAAGATTGATAGATAGATAGTAGATCAGTCTCAGGAGACTGATATGGCGGATGATAACCGTAGCGTCTGCGGGTTACCTCCTGTAGGACAACTACAGGAGGTAACCCGTACCGTTGTAGTTCTGACTTAAGCCGTGAGGGATATATTATTCGCATGTCCTTATGACCCATTTACCATCCGGACTCGTCTTTAACGAGTGTGTGTTCGAACTAAATGCTGGTTCGAACACTTGATACGAACACATGGTTTGAACTCATGGTATAGATACAGTCCGTCCTCCAAACAAAGACCCCAAAAGGGATTCCATCCACCCGCCAAACCCCGTGTTTATGAATGAAAAACGGTTTACACACGACTCACAACTGATTTCATTCGAACACCTCCGGAACAAATGCTTCACTGACGAATTTTGTTCGAACCACAACGCTGTAAATGTTTCACCCACATACTACAAATACAAATAATCGCCAACAGAACCTAAACACCTGACCTAACCAGTGCCTAAATATGCAAAATATGCGAATATATTTAAATATTAACTTATATTTGAGAAAATTGCCATTTTGAATAAACATGTTAAAATTTATAAATGCGTCTGTGGGGTTGATTGCTGGATGTAGTGGACTTGAGTCGGGGACGGATTGTTATTACATCAGGTACAACTACCTTGTAGAAACATCTAGTAAAGACTCCAGGTATGAGCAATCGACACGAAAACATTGTACGAATACCGGATACGAAACCCCTGACCGAACACACGGTGCAAAGGACACCTCGTATAGACATCAATTATGAGCACCAAACACGACCATTTGATCTGAGCACCAGGTACGAATAATAGTAGTAGGCATCCATCATAGTTGCACTCTGGTTGTCGGTCTGGAGTGGCATCTCTAGGGAGCGCCAAGGCAGGGTAGGTTGATATAGAGGAGAAGCTGTCACCCATGCAGCAGGTCCCCCCCCCCTGTCCCTCTCCACGGCGCCGAAAGTCTCCAATGGAAAGGCAAACGCCAATACCATTAGTTCCAGCGCTGTTGCAGGAACTGTCAGAACGAGGTTGAAGGCAACAACCAACTGCCGTAGGGGCTCCAGCACCGGAATTAACCTCGAAGTTGGTAAAAGAAGGCACAGTGACTCTAAACCCGGAGTCCACCGAGGTCAGGGCCGGAGAAGAACCACCCCCATGAAAGTAAGAACAACCCCAGCCTCGTGAACAACCCCAGCCTCGTGAACAACCCCAGCCTCGTGAACAACCCCAGCCTCGTGAACAACCCCAGCTTCGTGAACAACCCCAGCTTCGTGAACAACCCCAGCCTCGTGAACAACCCCAGCCTTGTGAAGCAGAGCTTGGGCCGCACGAGCCCCCAGGAGGGGGACTTCCGAGTCCCGCACCTACGGGTTCCAGACAGAGATCGTCACAGCCCTCTTTCACCCGAGGCCGGCTTCCTTCATGACCCAGCAGAAGGAATAATAATAATTAGTAATTACAACAATTATTACTATTATTATTATTATTATTATTATTATTATTATTATTATTATTATTATTATTATTATTATTATTATTATTATTATACTAATTAATATTATTACTCTTCCTTCTGCTTGGACTTGAAAGAAGCCGGCCTTGATGGAAGCTGGTCTTGAAGGAAGCTGGTCTTGAAGGAAGCCGTCGTACAAGGTACGAACACCTTGTACGAAGACCTGATATGACCACCAGGTATGAACCCATGACACGAACACGAGGTACGAACACCTAGTTAAACACTAATAGAGCACTCAAAGTCGTTTCCCACGACGTGAAACACTCCATCCACTTCGTGATATAATAATGACTGTTTTTTTGTTGGTCCCAATGGCACATAATTAGAGAAAATCATTACCAACTTTTACATATGGCTTTAATTTATATATAGTGACAATATATGGTTGAAAATTATACATAAAGGACTGAAACGTCGTCACTGCCTTTATTTTCAGGTGTGTGGATTACAACGACAATCCACACGATCGGGTATATATGGATATCCCCATATATACCTGACAAGGCTTCGGAGAAAATCATGTCCCGTTTAGGCCTGAGAGATCTGCCGGTTTTGCCCGAGGTACCAGTCAGATATAGCAATAGACCTCTCTAATTGGGACGTGTCTGCCTCGCCTCGGGGGCCCTGTCTGATTAACCAGAGAAGTGGGGGATAGATGAATCGTTGCCTTGATACTGAAGGAAACGGATGTTTAGGTATAATTCTGTATACTGTATTTTCAAGAGAATGTTTCAGCATTTATCTTTCTCTTATCATAGTTGTCTCATTTGCGTTTAGTAAACAGTAAATAGTCAGTCATCATCCTCTAGTCAGTCTTTTGTTGACAAAGGCTCTAACAGGCCGAAACGTTCACCTCTCTTTCCCATTTCTTTGTGGTTTTTCCGCATATATAAATATATATATATATATATATATATATATATATATATATATATATATATATATATATATATATATATATATATATATATATATATATATATATATATATATATATATATATATATATATATATATATATATATATATATATATATATATATATATATATATATATATATATATATATATATATATATATATATATATATATATATATATATATATATATATATATATATATATATATATACATAGTTGATCAATTTAAAGCATAAATACAATGACATTTTTGTTGGTTAAGTAACTTTCTATGTTAGGTAAGTGGCTCTTAAACAGATTATTCTGCCGTTTTAAGCAAGGACATTCGAAAGCGCTTAAAAGCCAGGAGGGGAACGGCAGCTTCACGTGATGGATCCATCATATGGCCTCGCCTTCCTTCCTCCCTCTCCCTACTCTTCTCTGTCTGTCTGTCTGTCTCTCTCCTCTCTCTCTCTCTCTCTCTCTCTCTCTCTCTCTCTCTCTCTCTCTCTCTCTCTCTCTCTCTCTCTCTCTCTCTCTCTCTCTCTCTCTCTCTCTCTCTCTCTCTCCCTCTCTCGTCTTTCTCTCTCTCTCTCAAGTTTTCTTTCAGTCTCTTCCTAACTTACCAAAATGACAATTGTGACGCACAGAAGTGTCGAGTAGGGGACTAATGCAACACATTAGGAAATATAAGCAGCTATAACGAACCACAAAGCGATTCTCGTAAAGCCAATTCTGAAAAAAGGTTTCATTTTCCTCCTCTCCCTCTCTCATCTTCTCTCTTCCCAACAAACCATCTCTTCTTCACTTTTTCCATCTCTCTCCCAACCCGAATGAATTCACGATCATCGTTTTCGAATATGGTAAATCACGAAATTTTTGTTTAACACATTTGGGTGCATCTGATTTTGTGCAGATGCCCTAGACTATATGAAGGGAGTACAGAGTGTGTGAAAAAAACTAGCTACGTGATGCTCAAAATCCCAATTTTGCAGGACTCATACAGAGGCATGTGATCAGTAGTCGCTACTAGTAAACTTCGGGTACATTATTATCCTCAGGAGCACGAGAGTTGATAAAGTAATAAAGAAAGTAAAGCTACAGGTTCCTCTTGCCAAAGGGTCTGAATGGTCTAATAACTGGGCATTCAGTGATGTAATGTGACATCATTAGTCAGTTCCTGCTCCCAGAGTTTGCATCTAGAGAGCTCGGGATTTGGAGATCCGTCACCTGGGAGATTGGGACCTCCTGGATTGGGAGATCCGCCATAATATATATATTATGGCGGATATATATATATATATATATATATATATATATATATATATATATATATATATATATATATATATATATATATATATATATATATATATAATATAAACTTTTTGCAGATTATCGACATGAAGAGACAGTGCTCATTTCTTGTTCATCTGATATTTTAGGGAGGGCGTTTTTCCAATGAGCTCGAGGCTGGAGGAGGGTTTTGCTTGTCTGATCATTAGTCCTTCCTTGGTGAGGGTTTTCCTGGGATGGGGGGAGGGAGTGGGATGAGGCAGGGAGATTGAGGAATCGAGATGGTGGAAGGGAAGCATAAAAGATATCTGGCTTGGAGGAGGTGGTGGAAGGGGAAGTATGCGCGGCAGGGAGGAGGCGTAGGTAGGGAAGAAGTGCTGCCTTGGAGGAGGTGGTGGTGGCAGGAGAGAGAGGATGGTGTGGAGAGATGGAAGGGGTGGTGGCAGGTAAGTAATTACCACTTTTGAGGTTCCAGACCGATCGCTCCACCTTTCCTAGTGATTTTGAGCATTCTGCGGGAGCGCATGGTAGTACTGAAAAGTGTATACTCTTTTCAACTTTGTCACCTTAATTCTCGTCCAAGCGTTTATGCAACTGAAAACTAACACCCCAGAAGTGACTCGAACCCATACTGCCAGAAGCAATGCATCTGATGTACAAGATCCCTTAACCATTCGACCAACACGACCGGAACAAATATATATATATATATATATATATATATATATATATATATATATATATATATATATATATATATATATATATATATATATATTGGTGTATACTGGCAGCAGGTTTTCTTTCAAACATGTTTCATTGAATATGACCGCATATTCTGTATTTATTATTTTCTGGTTTAGGGCTTCTATCCCTCTAACTATTTTCTTAGCATCAGGGCTTAATTGAAATAGGAGTTCTCCAAAACTCATTTTCGTACTTTTAAGGTGAAGAAAAGAAGTGATTTACTATAGAGTGTATTACACTTATTTGTATAATTTGCACGACGTTTCGAACCTCCATGGTTCATTCTCAAGTGAACAGATCTTACAATACTAGTTGATTTTATACCCGCATTAGGTCAGGTGATAATACAATGAAGGTGAAAACATGGGGGGATACATAAGGGATAAACATAGGGGCTGCAGAAGGCTTATTGGCCCATACGAGGCATCTCCTATCTAAACACAAAGATTAATCCAGTGTAATTGGCCTGTTATATTGGACATTGTCTTCTGTGTTGGCATCGATATGTTCTTGTCTTGTCCTTACTCTCATGTCCTTACACCATGAGAGTAAGGACAAGACAAGAACATATCGATGCCAACACAGAAGACAATGTCCAACATAACAGGCCAATTACACTGGATTAATCTTTGTGTTTAGATAGGAGATGCCTCGTATGGGCCAATAAGCCTTCTGCAGCCCCTATGTTTATCCCTTATGTATCCCCCCATGTTTTCACCTTCATTGTATTATCACCTGACCTAATGAGGGTATAAAATCAACTAGTATTGTAAGATCTGTTCACTTGAGAATGAACCATGGAGGTTCGAAACGTCGTGCAAATTATACAAATAAGTGTAATACACTCTATAGTAAATCACTTCTTTTCTTCACCTTAAAAGTACGAAAATGAGTTTTGGAGAACTCCTATTTCAATTAAGCCCTGATGCTAAGAAAATAGTTAGAGGGATAGAAGCCCTAAACCAGAAAATAATAAATACAGAATATGCGGTCATATTCAATGAAACATATATATATATATATATATATATATATATATATATATATATATATATATATATATATATATATATATATATATATTATTCAGTATTCAGAGGAGACCTTGTGGTTTCTCACTGAACACTAATATTATCTTCTCCTACCACCCCCATTTTTTTGTATTAATATTATATATATATAATAATTAATTATATATATATTATTATATATATATATAATATATATATATATATTATTATTATATATATATATATATATATATATATATATATATATATATATATATATATATATATATATATTGCGAAAATAATACATCTGGTTGTGTTTGAAGGAACCCTTAGCATAGGGAAAGAATACACACACCCAGTGAAGCCTTGTGGGGCTGTATGAGTACTACCACTTTAACGCGTCCTGGCTACGTAAGCCAATATATTTTATGAATTTAAAAAAATATATATTTTCCTAATAACCTGAAAAAATAAGAGAAAAATAATATTCAAATAGGACCAGCTTTTAGAACGAAGGCCATTTTAATTCGGAATTAAACGCCGCCGTTTCATAAATGTACGGAATTGAATAGGATGAT
This sequence comes from Procambarus clarkii, assembly GCF_020424385.1. Classification (NCBI taxonomy): domain Eukaryota; kingdom Metazoa; phylum Arthropoda; class Malacostraca; order Decapoda; family Cambaridae; genus Procambarus; species Procambarus clarkii. Next base: position 19,197 of record NW_025557990.1, on the reverse strand, counting down.
TGTAAAGCGAACGAGCGGTAGGCGAGAACGATATTTTATAAAGGGATATATTAACGATATTCCACTGGGGTAATATTGAAAATATTCGGTAAAGAGAATTTAATTGCTTTATATCTATAGAGGAAATCCAGGCCTCGTGCCTCTCTCACCCACGTGGTCTGAGATCGATGTTTTGGAATGGATTTAACTCTATTTTAGTCATTTAATTAAATTCTTGTTTTAGAGCTCTTTCATGTGTATTTATCTTAATGCTTAATTTCTCTTAACTGTTGATAGTTGTAAAAAGAGCGGTGTTAAACCGGAAGCTTAGACTCACTCAGGTTGTGTCAGCTTTATTAAATATTTTATTTGTACATTAGTGAAAAAAGACATTGAGCGATGTGTACACAGAGAGTCTCCAGGGCGCAAAGCCAGGGTAGGTTGATACGAGGGAGAAGCTGTTACCCAAGCAGCAGGGTCCCCCCCCCCCCCTCTCCACGGCGCCGAAAGTTTCCAATGGAGAGTCAAACGCCAATACGATTTATTTTAACGCTGTCGCAGGAACTGTGAGCTCCGGAGTTGACCTCGAAGTTGAAGAAAGATAGTACAGGGGACTCCAAATCAGGAGACCACTGTGGTCGGGGCCAGAGAAGAACCACCCCAGCAAGGACAACAACGAGCCAGCCGCCTGAAGCAGAGCGGGTGCCAGACAGAGAAAGTTTCCAGTCAACCAAATATCTTGATGTAATACCTTGGATAAGTGTTCACCTGGCTTCACATTTAAGTTTGAATCATTCGTCTTCGAGATCCTTCTAGTTCTATTTTTTACTCTGTCGCTTGGCGCATCGTTCCTGTACTCGGTAATTTGCATAGTATGGTTACGCAATGCTCGCAATGCAGATTCCTCTCATCGGTCTTGTGTCATTTTCTAATCCAATAATTGAAAGCTTCGATCTCGGCTTTCTTGAACTCATCCACTGGAACAACTTCTTGCAGGGTTGCTGTTCGATTTCTGATGATCCAATTTGTTGGAATCGTTCTATCTCTTCGTCCACATTGTCACCCTAAATACTATATAGTCATACTGGCATAGTCAAAAACAATCTAATCAAGAGTATTTTACTTTATGTTTTACCTAGTGTTGTGGAAAGCAGAAGAGAAAAGTTCCTTACTGTTGCTTTTATCTTGACCTCTAATGGTGAGAGCAGGTGTGAGATCAACCAATGCTTCCAGACTGTACCCTGAGGCTATTCCGAATGCATCCCTTTCTCTCGATTTGTCACTCTGTAAAAGCTTCCAACTATTTTACCTGACCTAACACGGACGAACTCAAGCAGCCCACCTCACGACATTAAGGCCAATTGGTAGAAAACGTCAATATTATGGTGCTTTGTTTTGCATTGATGAGACACAATTTTAATGGAATGGTCCGTTTAGTAAAAAATGCTATGTGTACGTTGGAGAGGAAGAGTTACTAGAAGGCAGAAGTTGGTCGCGGGATATCCTAAAGCGTCCTTGACGATATCGTGTTGATGCTGGGATTGAAAAGGATTCTGGGTAGTTTATTTCAGCTACACAGAATTGCTTCCTAAACTGGGCAATCGAAAAGTGTCGTATTTCTCTCCTACATTCGTTACTGCCCAATCTGGTATCGTAAATAAACACGAGGTACTCATATTTTAAATGCGATATTTATTGCGGTTCTGGCTTCCGTAGAAAGGAAGAAGGAAAGGAGTGGGAATAACTGATGAAGGTGTCGTATACAAGCCATCGTAAATAAAAAATGCATACGTGCCGAATCGTTCCCCATAGAAGTCGCATTCCCTATAGAAGTCGCTACTTATCCCTGTCGTTAAACTAGAAGTAACAAATTTTTCATATAATAATGTACCGTTGTTTATTTGAATTATAGAGATGTAAATTTCCTAATATAAGACGTCATCCAGGGACACCGTCTCTAACGGGGAGACAATTTTACAATATTCAGCGGAAAGCGTCTGCCATTACGACTACATAGCACTGGGAAGGGGTCAGGATAAGAATTTAGGATGGGACGGGGGTAAAGGAATGGTGCCCGACCACTTGGACGGTCGGGGATTGAACTCCGACCTGCATGAAGCGAGACTGTCGCTCTACCGTCCAGCCCAAGTGGTTGGGCTCTCTAACGGGGAGAGCTCTGGGTGTTTAGATTAATGAATAAGGTGATCCGTGCTTGTCAGGGTTTTATACCAACAGTAGCTGACTGTAGCTGGCTGCTGCGAATCGTACATAAATATTAGAGTAAACAGCTAGATAGGAACAATGATTATTTACTTCACAAGCAAATGATTGGGCATGTATGTCATTAATTTACAGAATAAGCAACTATCGGTGTATGTCTTTTACATATACAGTACAACACTGGCTCTATATTTATGTTTTTAATTTACAATACAGTCAACTGTCTGGGTGTTCGTCTAGTACAGGTACACCACAACCAATTGACTAGCTATAAATCTTGCAGGTCTAGTTTGGTAACTCTGGCACACACCTGACATGCCTCTGTAACCCTTCTTATAGTTACGGGAAACTACACACCTCACTCGACAAGGTCCGCTCCCTGCACATGTATTCTGCCTCTTCATTTTTTTTTTTCAATTCAAATAATTGATTTATGATAATTATTTAAAAATTAATTGTTTAACAATAGAGACTCACACGGCTATAATTTGTCATTAGTTTTATTTCAATTATAAACTAATTGATATGAACTTTTATTGAATGTGAAATACGAAAACATTTTTAATATATTTTTATCACAAGACCAGTATGCGATGATTGGAATTTTGAGTATTATTATTCTCCAAGTGAACCAATATTGGCTTGAAGTGATTTTTATTGAATTTGGAAGCAATAAACACATATGTAATATGCATCGTAAAATGCAGAACTTGGTAGCCAGATTATAATTGTATAACAACAACCTTTATTAATATTGAAGTTTTGTTAATGTTATTATTTACTCTATATAATATAATCCACAAAATCACTGGAAATGCATTTCATTCACCTGGATTGTCGGAGATTCCAACTTGTGCCTCTATAACACGTGATACGAACTAGGGCCATCGATGCTCCCATTGAAAAAGGATCTTAGAATAGAAAGACGTAACTGGTACTTAACATGAAACATGAAAAGTTGCAACTAAAATGCAGACCTTTCATGTAGACCCAGAAAACCAACAAGTACAGAGACCTTGAACGTTGTTACAGGTTCTTGCCGATAGGCTCTGAGACTCTGGGCGCCTGGGGTAAATGTGCACTTAAGTTCTTATAGGAGATGGGCGAGGAACTCATTGGGAAAACTAGAGACCCACGAGCGGCCAGTTTCCTGTTCCAGGGCCTCAGTGTCGCAGTTCAGAGGGGAAATGCGAGCTGTATCCTGGGTACGCATCCAACCTCCGAGGAGCTGGACGAGGTCTTCGAACGCTGATTGTTATATTGTTATATATATGTGTGTGTGTTCTCTGTAAACTGTAGCAATGCAATAAAATAAAATAAAACAAAATATATATAAAAAAATAATAGAGGTGGTAGGAGAAGAAAAGATTAAAGTGTTCAGTGAGAATCCACAAGGTCTTTTCTGAATGCTCTTTATTTTCTTCTTCGAGGCTGAAGGTAGTAGTAGTACTTGAAAAACACGTGAAAAACACAGTTTTAAAAAAAAAATACATGTTTTTTTTCCGTCACAGACGTGACATCAATATAGTCTGTATATAAAAACCTGCTCGGATGCGAATAGAATATTGTGTGACAATTTCAAAGCAATCGGTGAAGAACTTTCGGAGATTAGCGATTTTGAATAAACGAACATTTCCATTTTTATTTATATAGATATATGTAGACTCAACAGGAGTGTCTCCTACTCAGACCTCAAATACACCTGCTCTGCATCCAGCGACTAGTTACGTAATGGTTAACAATTAGTTTTAATTAACATTAGCAAACTTACTAATTATTGGGAAGAAAAGCTGTCACGTGTTCTGCACTAATTGCTTTAAAGTCTACGACATAATAATTGCAGAAAAAGCTCATGAGCATGGAATGCTGAATGCTGAGATAAGCTTCATTAGGATAGAGTGCTGGATGCTGCGAGAGCATCCAGCTCTCATGATGACGATGTTCTTACTTCATTTATGCCCTCATTGTCATGAACAAAGAAGTCACATTAATGTGATGTATTTACTGATTATATCATAATTGTCATAGTAACTAATTAAATATTAGTAGCATGTCTCACTTAGAACAACAATATATCAGAAATTAATTAAGCAATTTTTTAATAATTACAAAATTATATATATATATATATATATATATATATATATATATATATATATATATATATATATATATATATATATATATATATATATATATATATATATCCGGGCCTGTACCCGGGCCTTTTTCCGGGCCTGTACCCGGGCCCTTTCCGGCCTGTACCCGGGCCCTTTCCGGTCCTGTACCCGGACCTTTCCGGGTCTGTACCCGGGCCCTTTCCGGGCCTGTACCCGGGCCCTTTCTGGACCTGTACCCGGGCCCTTTCTGGGCCTGTACCCGGGCTTTTTCTGGGCCTGTACCCGGGCCCTTCTTTCAACCACTCAGACGCTTAAACGAAGCTGAAGGAAAGACACCAAACTAAGACAAGAAGATCAGATCATCTTGTCCCACAGGTGCCGTGCCAAACGCCTTTAGCAAGCAGACGCCATTGATTCTCATCTCAACGATAATACGGATCCATATATACATCCTGGAGCAACGGAGCTGCAGGCATCACTGGAACGGTCAGACGTCAGGACAAATCCTCCTTGATCCTGAGGCAACTGCTTATGCAAATCCAAGAACCGTCATGCGCTGATCTCTACCTATGCTAATCGACGGTGAAGGTGATTAGGAGGCGTGCATTGAATACTGATGATGACAGTATTCATCATGGTGGTGATGGTGGAACCTGTAACGATGATTTATGGTAATTGGGATAACTGTGACGGTGTTAATGATGAAGTAGATAGTGATAATTGTGGGGGGGATGATGCTTTTGGAATTAAACACAATAAATATGGAGAATGTGATGATGACCGTAAAGATGTGGATGATGGCGGCGATGGTGAGAACGGTGGGTATGATGCACAGAGGAATAATGACAATTAATTATAGTGAAGGGGAATGATAAATTAAGTATTGATGATGAAGAGTGTAGTGATACACAGTGAGTGTAGTGTAGTCCTGGCAAGAAAGAGAAATGAGTGGCCAATAAGATAATAAAAAAGATAAGATAAAAAGATAACGAATAGACTGCCAATTTGCGAGGCCAGTGATGGTAGTGGGTCTGATGATCACCGTGAAAACTGACACGATGATGAAGATAATGAAAATGAGAACAATGATCAGAACCAAGACCGCGTACCAGAAGAAAAAATAATACCACAAGTAATAAACGCTGGGAAGAAAAGAAACTCTTGGGGAAAAAAGTCTTCCCCTTCTCCAATTTGACAACAAAGGAAGCAGAACTGATAATCTCCTGCCTTTCATTCATTATCTTTCTTCTTCCTTTCCTCTTTATCTTCCGTAATTACTCGTCTCCCAAGTTATCACCATCACTCCTGTGCACGTAATCTATAAATCAAGATAAGGAATTCTCAAAGGAAAAAATTACTAGTGTCAATCACTCTGCCCTGAACGCCCCTCTGGCAGCCCTCTCTGGTTGCCAGTGTTAATGTCCAGCCTCCCTTCTTACTGCGTGTCGTGACCACCCGAGTCCCCGTCCCTGTTGTGGTTTAAGGGAGAGAGCGATGCGCAGGGAGGGTGAGAGCCGGTTGGAGCCAGAACTGTCGTTTCCACTCTTTACCTTTGTGTGTCCGATAATACCAGCACACCAGCCTTTGCCTATAGCTCCCCCTGGACCCTCCGCAACCTGTCTGTAGCGCTACTGGGCCCTCCACACCCTGTCTGTAGCGCTGCTGGGCCCTCCACACCCTGTCTGTAGCGCTGCTGGGCCCTCCACACCCTGTCTGTAGCGCTGCTGGGCCCTCCACACCCTGTCTGTAGCGCTGCTGGGCCCTCCACACCCTGCCACTAGCACTACTGTGCCCTGCACACCCTGTCTCAATTTCTGCTGGGCCCTCTACCACCCTTCCTCCAGCGCTTCTGGGCCCTCCACACCGTGTCACGAATATATTTCTCCAGATTGTTCTGTGCAATAACGTTATGAACTAATTTAGTTTGGTGTTGCAGTGTATCAAAGTAAATCAGTGGTGTTCAGTAGCATTTTTGTCCTCGCTTCTAACCCTCTATATACCTTAATTCCTTTTTCTTAATACCTCTTTCAGTTATTTTATTGTATCTCTCTTATAACACCATAGAATACAGCGCGGGCAAGAAATCCGTTGTTGTTCAGAAGCACAGAAATAAACATTAAAACAACGAAATATGCAACAAGACCGGTTCCTAAATTGAAAGGCTGAATTATGAAACCAAGTTATGGAAACTCAATATCAAAATTCTGAGGGAGAGAAGAAACGAATGGGAAATGAGCATTACATACAAAATATCGAGGGAGGATGACAAGGTAGATATCTATAGCTTTATTAATTGAAGTGCAACTGAGTCGAAACCCGGGCCCTTTCTGGGCCTGTACCCGGGCCCTTTCCTGGGCCTGTACCCGGGCCCTTTCTGGACCTGTACACGGGCCCTTTCTGGGCCTGTACCCGGGCTTTTTCTGGGCCTGTACCCGGGCCCTTCTTTCAACCACTCAGACGCTTAAACGAAGCTGAAGGAAAGACACCAAACTAAGACAAGAAGATCAGATCATCTTGTCCCACAGGTGCCGTGCCAAACGCCTTTAGCAAGCAGACGCCATTGATTCTCATCTCAACGATAATACGGATCCATATATACATCCTGGAGCAACGGAGCTGCAGGCATCACTGGAACGGTCAGACGCCAGGACAAATCCTCCTTGATCCTGAGGCAACTGCTTATGCAAATCCAAGAGCCGTCATGCGCTGATCTCTACCTATGCTAATCGACGGTGAAGGTGATTAGGAGGCGTGCATTGAATACTGATGATGACAGTATTCATCATGGTGGTGATGGTGGAACCTGTAACTATGATTTATGGTAATTGGGATAACTGTGACGGTGTTAATGATGAAGTAGATAGTGATAATTGTGGGGGGGATGATGCTTTTGGAATTAAACACAATAAAATATGGAGAATGTGATGATGACCGTAAAGATGTGGATGATGGCGGCGATGGTGAGAACGGTGGGTATGATGCACAGAGGAATAATGACAATTAATTATAGTGAAGGGGAATGATAAATTAAGTATTGATGATGAAGAGTGTAGTGATACACAGTGAGTGTAGTGTAGTCCTGGCAAGAAAGAGAAATGAGTGGCCAATAAGATAATAAAAAATATAAGATAAAAAGATAACGAATAGACTGCCAATTTGCGAGGCCAGTGATGGTAGTGGTCTGATGATCACCGTGAAAACTGACACGATGATGAAGATAATGAAAATGAGAACAATGATCAGAACCAAGACCGCGTACCAGAAGAAAAAATAATACCACAAGTAATAAACGCTGGGAAGAAAAGAAACTCTTGGGGAAAAAAGTCTTCCCCTTCTCCAATTTGACAACAAAGGAAGCAGAACTGATAATCTCCTGCCTTTCATTCATTATCTTTCTTCTTCCTTTCCTCTTTATCTTCCGTAATTACTCGTCTCCCAAGTTATCACCATCACTCCTGTGCACGTAATCTATAAATCAAGATAAGGAATTCTCAAAGGAAAAAATTACTAGTGTCAATCACTCTGCCCTGAACGCCCCTCTGGCAGCCCTCTCTGGTTGTCAGTGTTAATGTCCAGCCTCCCTTCTTACTGCGTGTCGTGACCACCCGAGTCCCCGTCCCTGTTGTGGTTTAAGGGAGAGAGCGATGCGCAGGGAGGGTGAGAGCCGGTTGGAGCCAGAACTGTCGTTTCCACTCATTACCTTTGTGTGTCCGATAATACCAGCACACCAGCCTTTGCCTATAGCTCCCCCTGGACCCTCCGCAACCTGTCTGTAGCGCTACTGGGCCCTCCACACCCTGTCTGTAGCGCTGCTGGGCCCTCCACACCCTGTCTGTAGCACTGCTGGGCCCTCCACACCCTGTCTGTAGCGTTGCTGGGCCCTCCACACCCTGTCTGTAGCGCTGCTGGGCCCTCCACACCCTGCCACTAGCACTACTGTGCCCTGCACACCCTGTCTCAATTTCTGCTGGGCCCTCTACACCCTTCCTCCAGCGCTTCTGGGCCCTCCACACCGTGTCACGAATATATTCTCCAGATTGTTCTGTGCAATAACGTTATGAACTAATTTAGTTTGGTGTTGCAGTGTATCAAGTAAATCAGTGGTGTTCAGTAGCATTTTTGTCCTCGCTTCTAACCCTCTATATACCTTAATTCCTTTTTCTTAATACCTCTTTCAGTTATTTATTGTATCTCTCTTATAACACCATAGAATACAGCGCGGGCAAGAAATCCGTTGTTGTTCAGAAGCACAGAAATAAACATTAAAACAACGAAATATGCAACAAGACCGGTTCCTAATTGAAAGGCTGAATTAATCCTGAGGCAACTGCTTATGCAAATCCAAGAGCCGTCATGCGCTGATCTCTACCTATGCTAATCGACGGTGAAGGTGATTAGGAGGCGTGCATTGAATACTGATGATGACAGTATTCATCATGGTGGTGATGGTGGAACCTGTAACGATGATTTATGGTAATTGGGATAACTGTGACGGTGTTAATGATGAAGTAGATAGTGATAATTGTGGGGGGGGATGATGCTTTTGGAATTAAACACAATAAAATATGGAGAATGTGATGATGACCGTAAAGATGTGGATGATGGCGGCGATGGTGAGAACGGTGGGTATGATGCACAGAGGAATAATGACAATTAATTATAGTGAAGGGGAATGATAAATTAAGTATTGATGATGAAGAGTGTAGTGATACACAGTGAGTGTAGTGTAGTCCTGGCAAGAAAGAGAAATGAGTGGCCAATAAGATAATAAAAAATATAAGATAAAAAGATAACGAATAGACTGCCAATTTGCGAGGCCAGTGATGGTAGTGGGTCTGATGATCACCGTGAAAACTGACACGATGATGAAGATAATGAAAATGAGAACAATGATCAGAACCAAGACCGCGTACCAGAAGAAAAAATAATACCACAAGTAATAAACGCTGGGAAGAAAAGAAACTCTTGGGGAAAAAAGTCTTCCCCTTCTCCAATTTGACAACAAAGGAAGCAGAACTGATAATCTCCTGCCTTTCATTCATTATCTTTCTTCTTCCTTTCCTCTTTATCTTCCGTAATTACTCGTCTCCCAAGTTATCACCATCACTCCTGTGCACGTAATCTATAAATCAAGATAAGGAATTCTCAAAGGAAAAAATTACTAGTGTCAATCACTCTGCCCTGAACGCCCCTCTGGCAGCCCTCTCTGGTTGCCAGTGTTAATGTCCAGCCTCCCTTCTTACTGCGTGTCGTGACCACCCGAGTCCCCGTCCCTGTTGTGGTTTAAGGGAGAGAGCGATGCGCAGGGAGGGTGAGAGCCGGTTGGAGCCAGAACTGTCGTTTCCACTCTTTACCTTTGTGTGTCCGATAATACCAGCACACCAGCCTTTGCCTATAGCTCCCCCTGGACCCTCCGCAACCTGTCTGTAGCGCTACTGGGCCCTCCACACCCTGTCTGTAGCGCTGCTGGGCCCTCCACACCCTGTCTGTAGCGCTGCTGGGCCCTCCACACCCTGTCTGTAGCGCTGCTGGGCCCTCCACACCCTGTCTGTAGCGCTGCTGGGCCCTCCACACCCTGCCACTAGCACTACTGTGCCCTGCACACCCTGTCTCAATTTCTGCTGGGCCCTCTACACTCTTCCTCCAGCGCTTCTGGGCCCTCCACACCGTGTCACGAATATATTTCTCCAGATTGTTCTGTGCAATAACGTTATGAACTAATTTAGTTTGGTGTTGCAGTGTATCAAAGTAAATCAGTGGTGTTCAGTAGCATTTTTGTCCTCGCTTCTAACCCTCTATATACCTTACTTCCTTTTTCTTAATACCTCTTTCAGTTCTTTTATTGTATCTCTCTTATAACACCATAGAATACAGCGCGGGCAAGAAATCCGTTGTTGTTCAGAAGCACAGAAATAAACATTAAAACAACGAAATATGCAACAAGACCGGTTCCTAAATTGAAAGGCTGAATTATGAAACCAAGTTATGGAAACTCAATATCAAAATTCTGAGGGAGAGAAGAAACGAATGGGAAATGATCATTACATACAAAATATCGAGGGAGGATGACAAGGTAGATATCTATAGCTTTATTAATTGAAGTGCAACTGAGTCGAACAATTGTAAGGAGATTCAAATGCTCTGTGCGCGTGATATACACTGAAAGAGAAGGTTGTCGAAACAACTCTTATCAACGATAGGCAGTTAATATTGGGCAGCGCCCATCAGGCTGCAGCCCTTCTCCCATGAATCTACCGAACTATTTTCAAAGCCTGCTGCATCATTTGCTTTATGGCGTAAGGTGTTGGCCGAGAATTTAATCCACTCATCTTCCCCCCTCTTGCTAAACCATTTCTGCCTTATATCTACCTCCCCTTCCCTCCACCTGAATGTTAACCTCTGCACCTTATAGTCATTGTTGTAAGGTCTGACCTGGTCTGATAGTTTGAAGATCTTGCTCATATGTCCCGTTGATTTCCCTCGTGAACTGAGACATCGATAATCCCCTCCCCCCCCCCCTGTCTTTAACCCAGCTCTTCTCAAGAGACTGCTGATCGAGGTTCCTCAACCTCCTATTGTATACAAGGTCCCGAACCCCAGCAATCAGTCTGGTCATCTAAAGTTAATTTTTTTTTCGAGGAAATCGATGTCCACTCTGTAGTATGATGACCACAACTGGCTGGCGTGGCCTACCTGGGGCCTCCAGTTATGACTGTTGGACAATGTGCATTTCTTGTTGAAGCTTCCGATTACAAACCCAAGTATTTTATTTAGCCTTGGGGGGTGCATTGATACAGTGCTGCCAAGGCTACAGGTCACTGGCAATAATGACCCCCAAAGTCTCGTTTCTTACTCGATATGCCCAAATTTGCATCGCTAGTTAGGTAGACGATGCAACGCTTGTATCTCAAGTTAGCGACTCTGTTCTTATGAACGCTGAATTGCATCTGCCACTTTTCTGTCTAATTCTGCGACTTGATGAGTGATTTATTGTTTTTGGAGTTCCGTCGAGTCCACATTTGAGCTCACTCCACGTTGGCAGAAACCACGTTGAGAGTCCTTTATCGCGCCATGAGTTTCAAGATGTTATTTAAATGTATTCACTTTTAACGCAATACGGAATTGTCTCTCTATGGACGTCAGGTTAATTGTATGATAATTTACAGCAGTGGATCTGATCTTTTTATTTTTCATAGGGGCCATAGTCCCTCCAGGCAGGAGGGACTCCTCCTGTGTTGATCGAATTGTTAAACATGTTTAATAATGAGTCACGGAGCTTCTCTCTGCATTCTGTCGTAACTGTTGAAGCCATCATACCGGCCTGGCAATTCATTTCGTTCCCACTTGTATATATTCGCTTAATTATATCGGTTCTTTTAACGTTCAATAGTTTATTTTCGTCGCCATACTGTGTATTTCTCTTTCACGATGGATAGGTTGTATTTTTTTTACCACGTTGGGAAGATTGTGTTTCTCTTCCACGTTGGGAAGATTGTATTTATCTCCCACGTTGGGAAGGCTGTGTTTCTCTTCCACGTAGAGAAGGCTGTGTTTCTCTTCCACGGTGGGAAGGCTGTGTTTCTCTTCCACGTTGGAAAGGTCTTAAGTTGGCTTGTATTTATCTTCCGAAGTCGTATTATCTCCGCTACGTTGGTCTGCTAAAGCAGAGGAAATCCTTTGGGATTTGACTCTGCATTTTTGGCCACCTTGGCTTCGTAAGCCCTTTTTCTCCTCCTTTTATTTTTTAGGTCACCTTAAACGTCGCGTTGTAATTTTTGGCATCAGATTTGTTAGGTCGGCCTATTTTCTTTTATATTTTCTACTCTCAGTTCCATTTTGTATTTTGTCGTGTTCTACCTTGTTTCTTAAATAGATGGTTTAATTATTATGTGAATGGAGTAGTTGCGAATGTTGCCTCATTGTGTCGGTTTAACAGTGTAATGATGCGTGACATGGAGATGACGTCTCACTGATAGGGAATCACTGATAGGTAAGCACTGGAAAAATAGGTAAGCACTGGACAAATAGGTAAGCACTGGAAAAATAGGTAAGCACTGGACAAATAGGAAAGCACTGGACAAATAGGTAAGCACTGGACAAATAGGTAAGCACTGGCAGGAAAGCAGACAACGGGTGGAAGCTATAGACACGGTGCGTGTTCACAGTCAGGGATAAGACACATGCCATGAATAATTTACTCACCAATGTCTAACTTAAATGGTGAAACTTCTACGATGGACAGAGGCCCGTCGCTGTCTCCTCTTAAGTGGATCTTCGTCCTATTCCGGATTTTTCCCGTATATCAGGACGTGTGCATAACCGGACGTGTACATAACCGGACGTGTGCATAACCGGACGTGTACATAACCGGACCCAGAAACCTGAGTGTCTAGTTATAACTTTCACTGTCATGCATAACATATATGCACATGAGTGACAGTCATATACACATGTATGACTGCCATATACACTTGAGTGACAGCCATATACACATGAGTGACAGCCATATACACATGAGTGACAACCATATACACTTGAGTGACAGCCATATACACGTGAGTGACAGCCATATACACATGAGGGACAACCATATACACATGAGTGACAGCCATATACACATGAGGGACAACCATATACACATGAATGACAGCCATATACACATGAGTGACAGCCATATACACATGAGTGACAGCCATATACACACGAGGGACAACCATATACACTTGAGTGACAGCCATATACACATGAGGGACAGCCATATACACATGAGGGACAGACAATCAATAACAGGATGAAAAGGTAAATATTAAAATCACATACACATGATCACCAAACCAGAAACAAGATAATTCCGTGAGAGAACACGGCAGAAATGGTCACTGTGACGTAGGAACACTACGGGACATTATGCACTCTGAAAGCTTGAAATATAAAGAAGCTGAGTTCTTCACTGTAAGAAAGACTACATAGAAGAAATACAGAATCAAACAACAACCTTTAAAAAGGAGTGAGAAATTAATAATTAAGATTTAATAAAGATGAGAGAAATATCAATAAAGGTGACAGTAAATCAGTTCAAAGAAAGAAAAAACAATAATTCTCAGAACATCAAAACAGTCACATCAGGAGGAAGGTGTTTGAGTGAGAAAATATATATGAAGTTAGGGGAGAAAGAAAAGAGTTCAGATAACCTTAATATAAAAGGAAGTATTAAAGAAATATGCGAACTATTACAAATTTTTAAACGTGGTCGTATGAGAGAACAGAATCCAGCGAAATGTGAAAGAAATTAAAGAATTAAAAATAGTCAGAAAAACGCAAATGGAGCTGGATGACGTCTAGACCGAACCCGTAGGTCCAGACCGAACCCGTAGGTCCAGACCAAACCCGTAGGTCCAGACCGAACCCGTAGATCCAGACCGAACTCGTTGGTCTAGACCAAACCTGTAGGTCCAGACGGAACCCGTAGGTCCAGACCGAACCCGTAGGTCCAGACAGAATCCGTAGGTCTAGACCGAACTCGTAGGTCCAGACCGAACCCGTAGGTCCAGACCGATCCCGTAGGTCCAGACCGAACCCGTAGGTCCAGACCGAACTCGTAGGTCCAGACCGAACCAGTAGGTCCAGACCGATCCCGTAGGTCCAGACCGAACTCGTAGGTCCAGACCGAACCAGTAGGTCCAGACCGATCCCGTAGGTCCAGACCGAACCCGTAGGTCCAGACCGAACCCGTAGGTCCATACCGAACCCGAAGATCCAGATCGAACCCGAAGATCCAGATCGTAGGTCCAGACCGAACCCGTAGGTCCAGACCGAACCCGAAGGTTCAGATGGATTGCACCTAGACCAAACGAAAGTCTAGGTGCGGTCTAGATCTACAAACACACAAAAGTAATGTGCTGAGTGAGGGAGCGCCTCTCGGAGAGGAATCAGGTCATAGTGAAAGACGTCAGGTTGGCGAGCTTTTACGAGCGAGGTGCAGAACGTTGGCGATCGGCTCCATGCAGTCTCGTAATCACTTACGTCCACCACCTGACTAAGGAACGGCGTTTATTCATAACAGTGAAAAACGAATGCAAATTTAGAAAGATAACAGATGCTAAATTAATGAGAAAAGCAACTCTCCTGATTTGCTTCACATATGTGATTAGGAATCACATTATCACATAAATAAGCTAAAACGCATCACATAGGGCTTTAGTGCAAGGGTAATGAATGGAATGGAATGAAACAAAAAGCTAATTTTTTTTTATTGGTCCAGATGTAAATATCGGAGAGAAACTCCACCCACAGACACACACGGATATGCCAGATTGACCAAGAAAAGAACGACCATTAGATACTTGTGTAAGGAATCATTCAGAACATTGTATATCACATATGTAAGACTAATCCTGGAGCATGCAGCTCTGGCGTGGAGTCGGTATCTTTTCAAACACAAGACTAAACTGAAGAAGGTTCAAAAGTTTGCCACTAGACAAGTACCCCAACTGATGCGTATGAGCTACGAGGAGTGATAATCACCACATATAAGATTCTCTGAGGAATTTATAGGGTAAATAAAGACAGTTTATTTAACACATTGGGAACACGCACAAGGGGGATACAGGTGGAAACCGAGTACCCAAATGAGCCATAGAGACATTAGAAAGAACTTGTTAGTGTCAGAGTAGTTGACAATTGGAATGTACTAGGCAGTGATGTGGTATAGGCAGATTTCATACACGGTTTCAAGTGCAGATATGATAGAGCCTAATAGGCTCAGGAACCTGTACACCTGTTGACTGATAGTTGAGAGGCGGGACCGAAGAGCTAGAGCTCAACCCCCGCAAGCACAATTAGGTGAGTACACACACACACACACACACACACACACACACACACACACACACACACACACACACACACACACACACACACACACACACACACACACACACAGCATTCCCCCCCCCCCCACCTCCCTCTCCCTTCCACCCTCAAGGACAATACCTGGAGGATTAGGAGTGATTCCGTTGCACGCTGGCTGTGTGGAGGACTTCCCAGGGGCAGTCTGTGTACTGATAGAGCAGCATCAGCCACTCAGAGCGCGAGGGCCAGACCATCTAGTCCAATAGCCGCTAACCCAGCGCCCTGAGTTTATTAAATTTCCATATTTGTAATGACCTTGCCAGCAGAGAGTCTCCTGGGTGTTTTCATTGTATATAAGAAAACTGTAACTATTTATTTTTAAACAAGGATTTTTGGGGGGAAACGGGTCCAAGGAGAACTATAAAATAAAATTTAATAAAATATTTTATACACTATATGTGTGTGTTTATACTAATACGTGAAAATTATTGTGCAATATAAATCCTCTATCACCATCTTTTGACACAATATTATAATTTATGTATGATAGAACATTGTGTTATTATGTATCATAATATTTCACGTTTCAGAAAATTAAAAGGAAATTAATTAATTCGTGTAAATACATTCTTATCTTCGCTAGGTATTGAGCTCAAACTTTGTCTCGGGTTCAACTTTGGGTTCGAGAAATATATATGAAAGGGTTCGAGTCCAGGAATCAGCGATAATCTTTATACTTGGAATGTCGTCTCATCATGTCAACTCACGACTTCAACAGAGTAGACGCATTTTGTCACAAACTATGTCGACACACGTGACACCATCCATGTCGACACACGTGACACCATCCATGTCGACACACGTGACACCATCCATGTCGACACACGTGACACCATCCATGTCGACACACGTGACACCATCCATGTCAACACACGTGACACCATCCATGTCGACACACGTGACACCATCCATGTCGACACACGTGACGCCATCCATGTCGACACACGTGACGCCATCCATGTCGACACACGTGACACCATCCATGTCGACACACGTGACACCATCCATGTCGACACACGTGACACCATCCATGTCGACACACGTGACACCATCCATGTCGATACACGTGACACCATCCGTGTCGACATACGTGACACCATCCATGAAGACACACGTGACCCCATCCTTGTCGACACACGTGACGCCATTCATGTCGACATACGTGACACCATCGAAGTCGACACATGTGACACCATCCAAGTCGACACACATGACACCACTCAAATCGACACTGGTGGCACCCTCAGGTCCTGACAAGACACTACTCAAGTCAGTTGGAATAGCAATTCTTGGTGCAGCTCACCTTCGTGGTGTCATAAGGAGCGCTGACGTGTAGTGAAGTGTAGCCTCAGTGAGACGTTCAGGTGCAGGAAGGAGTCCAGAAGTGGTTAAATAATGAGGCGAAAGACTGACACAAGTTTCCATGTTTAAGAGAGCACTTATGAGGAGGTGACAAATAATAAAGGTGTTGAACTTGATGTTGGCTTTGTATTGGTGTGGTCGGGGTGTGGTCTGTGTGTGGTGTGGCTGAATTGATTGGTTACTGTTATATATAAAATTTAATGATGTGGTCGCATATAAGCACACCTCATTTCACCAACCATAATTAAATGGTAATGACATGAACATTTAAAGTCAAGCAAGAGCTAGAAGGACGTGACAAAAGTAATGAAAACATTCTGGGGAAGTCATAAGGAAGGTAATGATCAATTTTGATGACGTTGATAATTTGGGAAAGAAGTTCTCAAACAAAAAATTAATGTCTGTTTAAGAGGGCCATGAAAAAGATTTATGAGAGTACTTAAAGAAACCAAAAAAGCGGTTAAGTGGATGATATACAAACGAAGTGGAATACTTGCGAGCGACAGGCTGAGAAAACTGAGATTCATGGCCATTTGAGCACTCCAGAATGGGAGAGACAAGAGAAAGAAAGGAGGAATAACTAGACGAAGAGGAGTGCACCGGGTATAATTGTTGAGTATCAATGGGAAGAGAGGGAAGAAAATGGAAGCTGGTTGGTCTTCATGTTCACGTTAGGAATTCGGTGGAGAGTCGCACACTTGCATGGAATCCAAAATATTTTCATATCCTAACTGTGGACGTTAAGTGCCACCATAAAGTGCTCAATTTTACACTCGGCTGCAAAGATGGTGCGTACGGTCTCTTGCTGTCCACTTCAAGCTTTAGTGCTCCTCTCTAATTAAGTCACTTCAAGAAACGGAAATGGAATGCTTGTAAAAAAGCTTTAAAATAATTTAGGAGAATCGTAAGACAGAGACCTAGTGAGACCCTCAGTGAACCTGAGGAAGGTGAGGATGGGGGGGGGGGATTGTCTACCAGGCTTGATGTGTTCACCTCCAGGTCTCTTGCTGTGGGTCTCCAAGCTGCAGGAGGCCGCTTGTGTGTACTCACCTAGTTGTGTTTACGGGAGTTGAGCTCTGGCTCTTTTGTCCCGCCTCTCAACCGTCAATCAACTGATGTACATATTCCTGAGCCTACTGGGTTCTATCATATCTACTATGAAACTGTGTATGGAGTCAGCCTTCACCACACCACTTCTTAATGCATTCCACCTGTTAACTACTCTGACACTGAAAAAGTTCTTTCTAACGTCCCTGTGGCTCATTTGGGTACTCAGTTTCCACCTGTGTCCCCTTGTTCGCGTACCACCCCTGTTTAAAAGTTTATCCTTATCTACCCTGCCAATTCCTCTGAGAATTTTGTAGGCAGTGATCATGTCTCCCCCTACTCTTCCGTCTTCCAGTGTCGTGAGTTACATTTCACGCAGCCTTTCCTCGTAACTCATGCCTCTTAGTTCTGGGACTAGCATAATGGCATACCTCTGAACTTTTTCCAGCTTCGTCTTGTGCTTGACAAGGTACGGCTCCATTCCCTGTACCTTGTCAAGCACAAAACAAGGTAAGGGTCTTGTCTTGGGCCGCATACTCCAGGATTGGTCTTGTGTCTGTGTGTGTTTATGTGTGAGTGTGCATTCACCTAGTTGTGTTTGCGGGGTTGGTCTTTGTTTTTTCGGCCAGCCTCTCAACTGTTACTAACTAATCTTATTTTTATCTTTTTTCACACACACACACACACACACACACACACACACACACACACACACACACACACACACACACACACACACACACACACACACACACACACACACACACACACACACACACACACACACACACACACAAAGACACACACACACACACACACACACACACAACACACACACACAACACACACACACACACACAGGCGGGAGGCGGGACCAAAGAGCCAGAGCTCAACCCCCGCAAGCACAACTAAGTGAGTACAACTAGGTGAGTACACACACACGCACACACACACACACACACACACAGGAAGTAGCTCCGTAACAGCTGTCTAACTCCCTGGTACCTATTTACTGCTAGGTAACAGGAGCATTCAGGGTGAAAGAAACTTTGGCCATTTGTTTCTGCCTGGTCCGGGAATCGAACCCGAGCCACAGAATTACGAGTCCTACGCGCTGTCCGCGCCGCTACCAGACCCCCCTGTCCGCACAGCTACCAGTGTGAGTGTGGGTGTGTGCGCGCTTGCGTGCAAGAGATCTCAACTAGTGTTTCTTGTCAAATATGTCTATATTGGCAGTTGCACCCACATCTGTCTAAAGACACAGCTACCCAACAAATCGTCTGCAAAAACAGATCCTCTGCAACCTATTCATTGCTGACATTATTTGTGGCTCTTTTGCTTCTGCCAGATATCACGACTCTTCATATGCCTATTTCAGTATTCATGAAATACGTGGCAATTTCATGGCAGGTGCCAAACTATATTTTGCGCCTTGGGCAAGGTCAGCTACTTGCCAAAATTAGTTGTCAAGTTCGATATTCAAAAACATGTTTCATAGAAAAAATGTCGACTAAATATTCTAAAATTCTAAAATGTCTTTTTCTGTTCTTAAAACAAG
>NW_025557989.1:0-22500 GCF_020424385.1 Procambarus clarkii | reverse complement strand
TCCTTAAGAACACCAACATTCTATAGAAAACTTGATGCTAGTAAATAGTTAACTTAAAATTATATATATAATGAGAATACATAATAAATATAAGTAGGTATGCACCAATGATCACAAAAACACTGATCCAAGTATGCGGAATAACCACATGTGATAAATAGAGAATGCTTAACGCGTTTTCGGCTAATTCGCCTTCATCAGAGCAAAGGAGAATTTATTCTACTTTGCTCTGATGAAGGCGAATTAGCCGAAAACGCGTTAAGCATCTCTATTTTTCACATGTGGTTATTCTGCATAAGTAGATATATTGGCAAACGTCCCGTTATCCTTCGGGAACTTGGACAGAGATTCCTTCCGAGCGCTGTATGCATCCTTTGTGAGACCTGTTATTGAGTATGCTGCCTCGGCATGGAACCCGTAAGACACACAAAACAAAACTACGAAAGGTCCAAAAATATCGAACAAAGCTTGTTCCGGAGCAAAAAGGACTGAGCTATGAAGAAAGACTGAGGGAACTGGACCTCACCACACTAGAGGAAAGAAGGAATAAATCAGACATGATAACGACGTACACGATATTCAAGGGGACTGACAAAAGAGATATAGAAGCAATGTTCAAATTAAAGAACAGTATAATGAGAGGACATAATTGGAAACTGAACTCAGACGAGTTACAGGGATATCAGACAGAACTTTTTACAGTCCAAGAGTCGTAAATAAGTGGAACGGACTAGATGAAGAAGTTGTCGTAGCCAATTCGATACACAGTTTTAAATGTAAATATGATCATAAAATACACAGTTTTAAATGTAAATATGATCATAAAATACACAGTTCTAAATGTAAATATGATCATAAAATACCCAGTTTTAAATGTAAATATGATCATAAAATACACAGTTCTAAATGTAAATATGATCAGAAAATACACAGTTTTAAATGTAAATATGATCAGAAAAGTAAGTGAAAAGAGTCACAGTATTAAACAAATGATCTTCGAAAAGTTGTGCTTCAGAGCAGATGCCCGATCTTTGCTAGCTCAACTAGTTGAGAACGCACACATACACACACACACACACACACACACACACACACACACACACACACACACACACACACACACACACACACACACACACACACACACACACACACACACACATACATACACACATACATACACACACACACACACACACACACACACATACATACACACACACACACACACACACACACACACACACACACACACACACACACACACAAACACCACTCCCCCTCCGACACACACATACCCCTCCCCATCACCCACACACACACCCACACACACACAACAGCATCCTGAAACAGCAGGTAGCCATTGAGAAGGCCACACACACACACACACACACACACACACACACACACACACACACACACACACACACACACACACACACACACACACACACACACACACCAGCACAGTACCTCACCAGAGTGTCCAGCACGAACCCCTAACCTTTCACACCTGCCTCTCACGATGGACAATGGGTCAGTAATGGACCGCTTCGCACACACCTGCCCCTTATTATTTTTCCATGTTCGTTTACATTTTTACTTTTTTTTGGTCTTCTAATGAGAGTGACTTTGCTTCTTGAACGGTAATGGAGATATAAAAGGTCCTTGTGTGGACCTCCTGCTGCTGCTTTTTTTTGTTAAGGATGTTATTTTGTATTACTGGCTCATGTTTATATATATATATATATATATATATATATATATATATATATATATATATATATATATATATATATATATATATATATATATATATATATATATATATATATATATATATATATATATATATATGTCTCCCTCTGCAGTGCAGGAAAATTGTGGTTCTTGTAAACCTCACTCTCTGACGTGCAGGAAAAAGCTCTACTAGATATTTCCCCTTTCAGACCTCACATTGCACCCTGAAAAATAAACTCTCATTGAACTCAAAATCGAACACAAAACTCATCAAACAATACTGATGAGACGCGACTCAAACATCAACATGACTTCCCACTGAAACCTTTAAATGTCACGACACTAAAAATACCACTGACAGCTCATCAACAAAAAACCCACATGTCACGGTACTTTATATTTGTTTAATAAAAACCCACACACACAGAGGCCATGCCAATTAAAGATGTATGACACAATTAAGGATGGAAGGCCAGGTGATTAAAGATAATGACAGCCACTTAAACAAAGTGGTATCGTGAATAACTTATCTCCTTCATCTTGAGTTTAACAATTGGACGCCCGAGTCTACATGCTGTCTCTGAAGACGGGAAACAGGTAGCTAGAATTAGGTAGGTAATTAAGCGCCTGGTACTAGGGTGGGTGGTGGGAGATGTATACAGGTATCCAGGTACTAGAGTGGTAGTAAATAGACATACCTGGTACAAGGGAGGAAGTAAATTAGGGTCCTGATACAGGTATCTTGATAGGAATAGATGTTTATCTATTCTTATCAAGGAATAGCAATAGATAAACGTCTATCACAAACATACAGCAGATATCCTCATTACCCAACTATAAACAAAATTTTTTTTAGTCAAGCCATTTTATGTATGTCCATCGCTTCTAAATTTGGATCTATATTTCAGGATGTTTTTTTTTTTTAGTGTGAATGGGTAAGAAATCGCATGTTGACCAGACCACACACTAGAAAGTGAAGGGACGACGACGTTTCGGTCCGTCCTGGACCATTCTCAAGTCGATGATTCAATGGGTTGCAGATGGGGGACTAGGAGATGGAGAAGAATGGAGTGTAGAGGGAATGGGGTAGAGAGTGAAGGGGGTGATGGGATTGTTGACCAGACCACACACTAGAAGTTGAAGGGACGACGACGTTTCGGTCAGTCCTGGACCATTCTCAAGTCGATTGATTCAATCGACTTGAGAATGGCGGGTGATGGAATTATTATTGAACAAATGGGGTCATTGTAGGTTATGAACCATTGTAATAGGGATTGGTTAAGGGGGATGGGGACGAGAGATGGGGAAAAGACGACTCGTTTCCTTAGGATTTTGAAATAATATTGACATCGGAAAATCCACAGCAACACTTAAGAGACAATGGAATATATAGACCCGGCGTGTATGTAGAATGTGTATGTAGATTGTATATATAAAATGTGTATGCAGAATGCGTATGTTTATGTAGGACCGGTCACCTAGAGGAGCCCAATGCAATGCTAGAAACATGTACGCGCGTGTGTATTCACCTATTTGAACTCACCTAGTTGTGCTTTTGGGGGTTGAGCTTTGGCTCTTTGGTCCCGCCTCTCAACTGTCAATCAACTGGTGTACAGATTCCTGAGCCTACTGGGCTCTATCATATCTACATTTGAAACTGTGTATGGAGTCAGCCTCCACCACATTACTGCCTAATGCATTCCACCTGTTAACTACTTTGACACTGAAAAAGTTCTTTCTAACGTCCCTGTGGCTCATTTGGGTACTCAGATGTGTGTGTCTGTGTGTGTGTGTGTGTGTGTGTGTGTGTGTGTGTGTGTGTGTGTGTGTGTGTGTGTGTGTGTGTGTGTGTGTGTGTGTGTGTGTGTGTGTGTGTGTGTGTGTGTGTGTGTTGAACTCAGCACAGGAAGTGGCTAAGAGAATACTTTCCCATTAAAATAAAAGGCATAAATTTCAATGTTAAAAAAATGGAACTTGAGATACTAAAAAGAAATAACTTGATCAACCAGGCTGTAATCCACGTTACATTGCAAGCAGCTGCACCTAGCAACCATGCTGACCCGACCACCAAGCAGAGGGGCTTAGCCCCCCACTTTTGCAACTTGACTGATTTAATAAATCAATTAACGATTCAGTTATCTTACAACACAATTTTTCTAACGTCTGAGTTTTTAATTAATGCAAAGAGGTTGTAATTTAGAATTTTTTTATGTTGAGTGTTATAGGGGTGAAATGTAGTAAATATTGACACGAGGAACGCGAAAGTAGGAAAAGAAATAATAGAGAAATTGAGAGGAGAGTGTAAAGGAAAGAGAGACAAGTTGTGTTGGTGAAAGTTGTGGAGGTGGTTGAAGTGTTTGAGGTGCTGGTGGTAGTGGTGGTGGTGGTGGTAGTGGTGGTGGTGGTGGTAGTAATTGTGGTGGTAGTGGTGGTGGTAGTGGTGGTGGTGGTGGTGGCGGTAGTAGTGGTGGTGGAGGTGGTTGAAGTGTTTGAGGTGCTGGTGGTAGTGGTGGTGGTGGTAGTGGTAGTGGAGGTGGTTGAAGTGTTTGAGGTGCTGGTGGTGGTGGTGGTAGTGGTGGTGGTGGTGAGAGTAGTGGTGGAGGTGGTGATGTATCGTTGGAGGAGGTGAATAGTGGTGGAGGCGAGAGCTGTGGTCCAGGACGGACCTGAAACAGTGGTCCAGGACGGACCTGAAACAGTGGTCCAGGACGGACCACTGGACCATTATCTGTATAAAAAAATGAATAAAACAAAAGTTGAAGTCCCTTCCTGTGGGAAACCACTCTGAGACAACCAGATCAGCATTGGCATCTCTGACCACAGACTATAAGACAATTTATGAGGCATGAGTCGACCGCATACCTGTCCTGTGAGTGGTAGTGGACCCCCATAACATCCTGTGAGTGATAGTGGACCCCCATAACATCCTGTGAGTGGTAGTGGACCCCCATAACATCATGTGAGTGGTAGTGGACCCCCATAACATCATGTGAGTGGTAGTGGACCCCCCATAACATCCTGTGAGTGGTAGTGGACCCCATAACATCCTGTGAGTGGTAGTGGACCCCCATAACATCCTGTGAGTGGTAGTGGATCCCATAACATCCTGTGAGTGGTAGTGGACCCCCCATAACATCCTGTGAGTGGTAGTGGACCCCCATAACATCATGTGAGTGGTAGTGGACCCCCCATAACATCCTGTGAGTGGTAGTGGACCCCATAACATCCTGTGAGTGGTAGTGGACCCCCATAACATCCTGTGAGTGGTAGTGGATCCCATAACATCCTGTGAGTGGTAGTGGACCCCCCATAACATCCTGTGAGTGGTAGTGGACCCCCATAACATCCTGTGAGTGGTAGTGGACCCCCCATAACATCCTGTGAGTGGTAGTGGACCCCCCATAACATCCTGTGAGTGAAAGTGGACCCCCCAGCACATCCTGTGACTGGTAGTGGACCCCATAACATCCTGTAAGTGAAAGTGGACCCCCCAGTACATCCTGTGACTGGTAGTGGACCTCCCATAACATCCCGTGAGTGGTAGTGGATCCCATAACATCTTGTGAGTGATAGTGGACCCCCCATAACATCCTGTGAGTGGTAGTGGACCCCATAACATCTTGTGAGTGGTAGTGGACCCCATAACATCCTGTAAGTGAAAGTGGACCCCCCAGTACATCCTGTGACTGGTAGTGGACCCCATAACATCCTGTAAGTGAAAGTGGACCCCCCAGTACATCCTGTGACTGGTAGTGGACCCCATAACATCCTGTAAGTGAAAGTGGACCCCCATAACATCCCGTGACTGGTAGTGGACCTCCCATAACATCCCATGAGTGGTAGTGGACCCCATAACATCCTATGACTGGTAGTGGACCCCCCATAACATCCTGTGAGTGGTAGTGGACCCCATAACATCTTGTGAGTGATAGTGGACCCCCAGAACATCCTTTTGAGTGGTAGTATAGCCTTACACCATCATGAGAATGGTAGTGAATTCCGCACCCTCCTGTGAGAGGTAGTGGATTCCAAACCTATGCTAAGAGTCTGAACTACTGTACACAAATATGAACACCACACCTACACAACGACATTATATAGGTGGAAAAGGGGCTATGAACTGAGAAAATGTTATCCTAGAACTTAAATTACCTTGGTCACCAACACAGGCTATAACGATTTCTATAAACATTGGTGCTGAGAGAGAGAGAGAGAGAGAGAGAGAGAGAGAGAGAGAGAGAGAGAGAGAGAGAGAGAGAGAGAGAGAGAGAGAGAGAGAGAGAGAGAGAGAGAGAGAGAGAGAGAGAGAGAGAGAGAGAGAGAGAGAGAGAGAGAGAGAGAGAGAGAGAGAGAGAGAGAGAGAGAGAGAGAGAGAGAGAGAGAGAGAGAGAGAGAATACTTAACATAGACAAATACAAATATTGACCACTTCTTTATTGAGAGCATTGTTACACACATATCCTGGACACTACAGCTGCCTTGTTCAGGAGTTATCCCAGGGCCCCCCCTCAGCTTACATGTGTCCAGGTCATCCCACATATCATATCTGGCACATTTCCAGGTCATTCCAGGCCCCAGAGCTAACATGTTTCCAGGTCATGTTGCAGAGCAGACGACAAGAAGTGATTGTGTTCCCATTGAGCAATAAACATGTTGAAGTGTTTGCATGCTGACGAAGCTGAAGCAAGAACATTGCTCACCATCACAACACAGGTGATAATGATCACCATCACACCACAGCTGACAACGCTCACCATCACACCACAGCTAACAACGATCACCATCACACTATATGGAAGACCCCCTCCATAAACCACAAACTTCCTGCCTCTATCAAGGTCAATAGATATTTTGGTAGCTAGATAGTACACACACACACACACACACACACACACACACACACACACACACACACACACACACACACACACACACACACACACACACACACACACACACACACACGCACGCTTGATACGTAGTCATGTGGACCGGGGTTAGATTCCCGGGGGCAGGAAGAAACAAAATGGGCAGAGTTTCTTTCATCCTGCTGCACCTGTTACCTAGCAGTAAATAGGTACCTGGGAGTTAGACAGCTGTTACGAAGCTGCTTCCTGTGTGTGTGTGTGTGTGTGTGTGTGTGTGTGTGTGTGTGTGTGTGTGTGTGTGTGTGTGTGTGTGTGTGTGTGTGTGTGTGTGTTACTTTCACCCTGATGCACCCGTTACCTAGCAGTAAAATAGGCACCCGGGAGTTAGACAGCTGTTACGGAGCTGCTTCCTGTGTGTACTCACCTATTTGTACTCACCTATTTGTGCTTGCAGGATCGAGCATTGACTCTTGGATCCCGCCTTTCCAGCTATCGGTTGTTTACAGCAATGACTCCTGTCCCATTTCCCTATCATACCTAGTTTTAAAAGTATGAATAGTATTTGCTTCCACAACCTGTTCCCCAAGTGCATTCCATTTTTCCACTACATACTGTGTGTGTGTGTGTGCGTGTGTGGAAAAAAATAGTTAGTAGTTAGTTACAGTTGATTGATTGACAGTTGAGAGGCGGGCCGAAAGAGCAGAGCTCAACCCTTGCAAGCACAACTAGGTGGTTATCTTGAGGTTATCTTGAGTTGATTTCGGGGCTTTAGTGTCCCCGCGGCCCGGTCCTTGACCAGGCCTAGGTGAATATAACTAGGTGAACACACACTAGGCCTGAGAGCACATGCCTGTGTGCTACAAGCATGAAGGAGGCCTTACAGCCCCAGCCTCCCTGCTGGGAGCTCCATCTCCCTGTGCCTGACCTTTGACCTGAGCCTCTTGCTCAATACTGCAAGTTGCCTGGTTGAAAAAAAATTCTGAAAATTGTTATTTTAATAATGTTTCCAAATAATTCCTACTACATTGCTATTGTCCGCCATTCCTTTACATCTGACGTGTGAGTGTGTGTTTGTACTTGCTATGTGTGCCTGCAGAGTGGAGCTGTTAGCTCTTGGACCCCGCCTCTCTAGCCGACGGTTGTTTAATGTTCTGACTCTTGATCTACGTTCCTCTATCATATCTACTACATATATATATATATATATATATATATATATATATATATATATATATATATATATATATATAATATATATATATTATATATATAATATATAAATATATATAAATATATATATATTGTACCTAGTAGCCAGAACGCAGTATTCGCATACTATGCAAGAACCGATTTGCCTAATAAGCCAAGTTTTCCTGAATTTATATATTTTTTCTATTTTTTTCCCTTATGAAATGATAAAGCTATCCATTTCATTATGTATAAGTTAAGTTTATTTAATTTGAGTTAAAACTAACGTAGATATATGACCGAACCTAACCAACCTTACCTAACCTAACCTAACCAACCTTACCTAACAAACCTTACCTAACCAACCTTACCTAACCTATCTTAACCTCCGAAACACAAATCGGGGTTTTACTCAATTCCCCAATGCACCCGGGCTCTGTCAACAAGTTGTTCTACCTCTACTTCTAGTGCATGGAAGGGGAGGGGGGAATTGTGTAAAACCCCGGTTTGTGTCTCTGAGAGACTGCGGGATCCGTGTGAAAGCAATAGCAATCCCGGTTGCAATTATTATTCATGTCGTGGCCCAGTCGATTAAGGCGCGTCGGGGTATCATCCTGGACGTAAGTTCGAACCCTCATCACGGCCCTTGTTGATTTATTCATTTGATATATCACGCTATTGTGATTTGTGTGTGTGTATGTCTTCCAAATGCTTTCAAGTCCTAATTGCTTAGTGCTTTCTCCTGATATCCTCTCCTCATAATTGTTGCATTATCAGCACACATTAACTGAAATTAGTTTTTTTTTCGGAATTTAAATAAATCAGGAACAGGTTAGGCTAGAGTACAGAGCCCTGTAGGACTCCGATGGCGTCACCTAACCTCTCTTGTCACCCTTAAGTGTGACTTGCTGTTGTCTGTTGATCATATATTTACTTATTCACTGGAGCACCTTCCCTCTCACCTATGCCTCCTCCTCCATCTTAAGAGCACAGTTTGTTGCCAGGCACTGTATCGAAGGCTTCCTGGCAGTCCTAAATATACCATCTGCCCACCACCTCCTTTACTGGTCTGAATTCAGACTGCTTGTAATTATAATTAGGTTCGAGAGATAAGATAAGATAATCAACACGTGTTGGCGATATATTACGAAGTCTTTACACACCAGATTTGCTACAAGTTTTCCTTGCAATCTTTTTCATCACCTTGCATGCTATGCAACGTAAAGACAAAAGGCTAATAGTTTAGTCTTCCCTCTTACAATGACATTATGTTGGTTGCCATTTTCTACATATACAGATTCTGCGGGGCTCAATAGACATATCTCCATCTAGTTCCGGCAGACGTTCTCATTGTTGGTAATCACAATGTCCTCCAGTATCTCCTCGGCTCAACACCGTCTCGATCCTTTCAAGCACTTCCTCGAGCTCTATTGTGACGACCTCCTGTATTCTCTTCATGTCTTCGCACACCTCTCTGTCGTTTTCTGTGTGCTTGTCATATTTTGTTCTCTTTCATGACCTGTTTCATTAACGGCAAACAACAGTTCCTTAACTGCTGTTTGCCTTCTGAAACGGCTATGATTGCGTGCTGAAACGTGTCAGGTCCCTGCAAAACGGCCGCCAATTAAACATCTCTCGCAATTAACGTTTTAAGCCAATATAATCACTCATGAACATCAGCCCTATAAAACATTAACCTTACTAGCCAGTCAGCCGAGCGGACAGCACGCTGGAACTTGTGATCCTGTGGTCCTGGGTTCGATCCCAGGCGCCGGCGAGAAACAATAGGCAGAGTTTCTTTCACCCTATGCCCTTGTTACCTAGCAGTAAAATAGGTACCTGGGTGTTAGTCAGCTGTCACGGGCTGCTTCCTGGGAGTGGAGGCCTGGTCGAGGACCGGGCCGCGGGGACACTAAAAAAGCCCCGAAATCATCTCAAGATAACCTCAAGATAGAAGAAGATACTAAACACTATAAAATATTAAAAACAAAAAAAAAACTTCACCTGTATACAGCAAAATCCCTATAACACATCGTCGGTACACCACCAACGACTTCCACTAAACTGTTTGTGCACTCACTCAGTGAGGGAATATATATCTCATCCAAGTTGAGCAGACCACACACTAGAAGGTGAAGGGACGACGACGACGTTGTTTCGGTCCGTCCTGGACCATTCACAATCGACTTGAGAATGGTCCAGGACGGACCGAAACGTCGTCGTCCCTTCACCTTCTAGTGTGTGGTCTGGTCAACTTACTTTAGCCACGTTATTGTGACTCATATCTCATCCAAGCACGCGAGGTCTCCAGAATATTGGCGCGGAAACATCCGGATTCCAGGAACGAGGAACGCAGACATTAATCACCCTCCGGCGGGAAGGTGTTCTGCGTATGTCATTGAAACCACTTTAGCAGAAACCAGACACAGGGGAAAACAACCTCGAGACAGTCATGAGTCGTTGTCGGAAACTCTACCAAGGATGAATCCGGATCCAAGGATGAATCCGGATCCAAGGATGAATCCGGATCTAGGACACCAACGGAATAACTAATTTAAATCTTTTAGTATTTCAATGAGCAAGCGGAACAACACGATTCAATGAAAGTCATCAAAATGTTTATATAAAAAGGAAGTAAGGAATATAGTTGAAGAATGACAGTCACGCCGCAATGAGTGTGACTGTTCACACTCATAACATTCACTTGACTGTTCGTGTTGGTCCATCTTCTTGGATTCCTCGCTGCAACCAGGCTAAGTATATGATGGCTGAGTTAATGGCACTGATGGCTGAGTTAATGGCACTGATGGCTGAGTTAATGGCACTGATGGCTGAGTTAATGGCACTGATGGCTGAGTTAATGGCACTGATGACTGAGTTAATGACACTGATGGCTGAGTTAATGGCACTGATGGCTGAGTTAATGGCACTGATGGCTGAGTTAAGGGCACTGATGGCTGAGTTAATGACACTGATGGCTGAGTTAATGACACTGATGGCTGAGTTAATGACACTGATGGCTGAGTTAATGACACTGATGGCCGAGTTAATGGCACTGATGGCTGAGTTAATGACACTGATGGTTGAGTTAATGACACTGATGGCTGAGTTAATGACACTGATGGCCGAGTTAATGGCACTGATGGCTGAGTTAATGACACTGATGGCTGAGTTAATGACACTGATGGCTCAGTTAATGACACTGATGGCTCAGTTAATGACACTGATGGCTGAGTTAATGACACTAATGGCCGAGTTAATGGCACTGATGGCTGAGTTAATGAGACTGATGGCTGAGTTAATGACACTGATGGCTCAGTTAATGACACTGATGGCTGAGTTAATGACACTGATGGCTGAGTTAATGACACTGACGGCCCAGTTAATGACACTGATGGCTCAGTTAATGACACTGATGGCTCAGTTAATGACACTGATGGCTCAGTTAATGACACTGACGAAAAACACTGATATGGGACAACGGGAGAAACTGATGGAATGGCCGCAGACAGTTCATAATCCAGAAACTGAGGTTGGCAGATGTAGAAGTCACAGACCTCAGACCTGCTTGGAGGCCTCGTGGCAGAGTGGACAGCGTTCGGGGGGATCACTGGAGATATGTATGTATGTGTGTCTTAAAGAGAAATATATTTATATAGTAGATATATTAGAAGAAAAATAGATTCGTTAGAAAGGCTACGAGATAAATGCTAAATTATGTCGACACAAACAGTAACTACAAATGTAGAGGTTCAGAGAGACACTGATAAACACGAACAAAATTGTTTAAAATGGTATGAGGAGCATTGAGTTTGCAATTCAGGTTCCATTTCAGGTTCCATGCCAGGCTCCGTTCTAGGTTCCACTCCAGTGTGTATGCCACTCTAAATGCCACTGTAGAAATGGTTTCTGATCGCAGAAATGTGACCATGAACCTCAATGGAGGACCGAGTTAAATCTCCCTTCAGCTGATTAATTGATAAATGCAATAGGATTCATGAGAGAAATAGACGCATACAGAAGATATCACCCACCTGGCAGACCCAGAAAAAGAAGATATCATATACCTGACAAAATCATAAGAGTAGATATCACCCTCTCCACCCTGACAGACCCAGAAAGAGGAACGTGTATTAATGTTAAGAAATACATAATGTATATTATATTTTACTGTACAATAACAACTGGTTATAGAGGGGAACCAAATACAACACTGAAAAAAATCTTAGAGAAGTATTTTCCTTTGAAACAAAAGGAGTTAAAAAAAATTAAAACACCATCATGAATAAGGAGTAAGAAGTAAGCTTTTCCCCTCAG
Source organism: Procambarus clarkii (assembly GCF_020424385.1). Taxonomy (NCBI): domain Eukaryota; kingdom Metazoa; phylum Arthropoda; class Malacostraca; order Decapoda; family Cambaridae; genus Procambarus; species Procambarus clarkii. The sequence goes on along the minus strand of NW_025557989.1, from coordinate 10,387 downwards.
GAAAAGAAAGTAAGATTATGCTTATGGGAAACATTAACAAAGAGAGAGTTCTTGTAGCTCAATTTGCATCCGGGTCTACAGATTGAAGAATGCAAATTCTAGAGAGAGAGAGAGCTTGCTGGGATCTCAGGAAGACGCAAGCTTTGCCAGCTTTAATTAATCGACAGAAGCCTGCCACGACCACGTAGCTTGCGGAACAACAAGTTGATCACCCAAGCGTTTACAGAAACCCAGAACGAATTCAATCCGGATTCAGGGAACTAGAGATAATGTATATACAGTGAGGAAGGATATTCACTCAGCCCAAGTAGCTAGCAGAACTCTCTCTGCGAAAATAAATGGCCAGAACTCTCTTCCTTGTAACAAAGGAGAGAGAAAAGCGGACCTTCTATAAGCCATTGTATCCCACCGTCCTTGGAACTCGATCCTTCAGAGAAAAAATAACAAAAGAAAAAAGAAATGCTAGAACGAGCAGACAATATCCAACCCGAAGCGCAGTGAAGGTTTTCCTTGTAGCTCAGTGCCGTCGGAATAGGTCCGTGTCAAGACGGGGTCACACGGCGGGAGACGGTGAATAGAGAAGACGGAGGGCGGGAAGGAAGATGAAACTGGGAAGCTGAGATGGTTGCCAACGACAGTAGATAGAGTAAGACAAACTGGGAGTCAGAGAACTTGTTCATTCTGCGATGATTTAATGCTTTACACTTATTCTCGCTAAAGGGTCCAAGATCCACTTAAATTGGTCGGTAGAGCGACAATCGTGCTTCTTGCAGGTCGTCGCTCGATCCCCCTATGATCCAGCTGGTTGGCCATGGTTCCCCCTCACTGTGTGCTCATACCACAGCTATCTCGCTATTGAGACGAGGCTGATAAGTCGTTCGCATCTGAATAGCGAAGTCTGTCCATATAATTGTGTCTACTATTTACCCATGATCTTATGAGTGCCTGTAATTTCAACATCTCCCTATAATTATACCTATAATTTCACTATAATGTATTCGGAATAAAAATAAAAATTGGAATTAGAATTCTAGCCAAAATTGGATTATATTGTAATTTTAAATAGACGCATGAAATAATTTCAAATTTATATATATATATATATATATATATATATATATATATATATATATATATATATATATATATATATATATATATATATATATATACACGACCTGCCAAATCGTTTAACAAACAGGTACCCATTTTACTGTTGGGTAAACAGAGGCTACAGTTAAGGATTGGCGCCAGTCAATTCCCCCCCCCCTCCCCCGGCCAGGATACGAACCCTAGCCAAAGCGCTCGGGTGACGCCAGGCGAGTGTCTTACCACTGAACCACGGAGGGAACTGTATTTCACACGCGTTCAAGAATGAAGATAAAATGAATGAAATTTGCATCACAGGAGCTGTACTGTGTCCTGTATGTCGTGGTCGTGACAGACAGGAAGACAGAGATCAATGGACAGGATGAAGGCCACGCAATCACAATAATGGACAGAGTGACGGAAGCAGACAGACAGACAGGAATATGTGAGTTGTGGTGGGTGAAACCACCTTTATAGCCGTCAACTGGCTGTCATCGCTCGAACAACGAGCCACGAAGGACATATTTCGCTACGGCGCCCCTTCCCCTCCCCCACCAACCTATTTCCCCCATTTTCCCCCCATTTCAGAGTGTTCCCCTTAACACAACACCGACACAAACACCCCCATCACTACCCCCATTAAGTTCCGCAAAGTTCACGGTCATTGGTGTCAAAGTGTGGGTGTTGGGGGTGGGGGTGGGTGTGGCCAAGGGTGTTGGGGAGTGTGTGGGTGTGGCCATGGGTGTTGGGGAGTGTGTGGGTGTGGCCAAGGGTGTTGGGGAGTGTGTGGGTGTGGCCATGGGTGTTGGGGAGTGTGTGGGTGTGGCCATGGGTGTTGGGGAGTGTGTGGGTGTGGCCAAGGGTGTTGGGGAGTGTGTGGGTGTGGCCAAGGGTGTTGGGGAGTGTGTGGGTGTGGCCATGGGTGTTGGGGAGTGTGTGGGTGTAGCCATGGGTGTTGGGGAGTGTGTGGGTGTGGCCATGGGTGTTGGGGAGTGTGTGGGTGTAGCCATGGGTGTTAGGAAGTGTGTGGGTGTGGCCATGGGTGTTGGGGAGTGTGTGGGTGTGGCCGTGGGTGTTGGGGAGTGTGTGGGTGTGGCCATGGGTGTTGGGGAGTGTGTAGGTGTGGCCATGGGTGGTGGGGAGTGTGTGGGTGTGGCCATGGGTGTTGGGGAGTGTGTGGGTGTGGCCATGGGTGTTGGGGAGTGTGTGGGTGTGGCCAAGGGTGGTGGGGGAGTGTGTGGGTGTGGCCAAGGGTGTTGGGGAGTGTGTGGGTGTGGCCATGGGTGGTGGGGAGTGTGTGGGTGTGGCCATGGGTGTTGGGGAGTGTGTGGGTGTGGCCACGGGTCTTGGGGAGTGTGTGGGTGTAGCCATGGGTGTTAGGAAGTGTGTGGGTGTGGCCATGGGTGTTGGGGAGTGTGTGGGTGTAGCCATGGGTGTTAGGAAGTGTGTGGGTGTGGCCATGGGTGTTGGGGAGTGTGTGGGTGTGGCCATGGGTGTTGGGGAGTGTGTGGGTGTGGCCAAGGGTGTTGGGGAGTGTGTGGGTGTGGCCATGGGTGTTGGGGAGTGTGTGGGTGTGGCCATGGGTGTTGGGGAGTGTGTGGGTGTGGCCATGGGTGGTGGGGAGTGTGTGGGTGTGGCCATGGGTGGTGGGGAGTGTGTGGGTGTGGCCATGGGTGTTGGGGAGTGTGTGGGTGTGGCCACGGGTCTTGGGGAGTGTGTGGGTGTGGCCATGGGTGTTGGGGAGTGTGTGGGTGTTGGGGGTCTTGGGGAGCCATGGGTGGTGGGGAGTGTGTGGGTGTGGCCATGGGTGATGGGGGCTGTGTGGGTGTGGCCATGGGTGTTGGGGAGTGTGTGGGTGTGGCCAAGGGTGGTGGGGAGTGTGTGGGTGTAGCCATGGGTGATGGGGAGTGTGTGGGTGTGGCCATGGGTGGTGGGGAGTGTGTGGGTGTGGCCATGGGTGTTGGGGAGTGTGTGGGTGTGGCCACGGGTCTTGGGGAGTGTGTGGGTGTGGCCATGGGTGTTGGGGAGTGTGTGTGGGTGTGGCCATGGGTGTTGGGGAGTGTGTGTGGGTGTGGCCATGGGTGTTGGGGAGTGTGTGGGTGTGGCCATGGGTAAGAATATATGTACTTACCTATTTGTACTCGCCTATTTGTGCCTGCAGGAACGAGCATTGGCTCTTGGATCCCGCCTTTCTAACACCGGTTGTTAAACCAATCACTCCTGTCTTATTTCCCTACTATATCAAGTTTTAAAAATTAAGAATAGTGTTTGCTTCAACAACCTTCTTCTTAAGTGCATTCCATTTTTCCACTACTCTCACGCTAAAAGAAAATTTTCTAACATCTCTGTGACTTATCTGGGTTTCCAGCTTCCACCCATGTCCCCTCGTTTTGTTGGTATTCAGTGTGAACATTTCGTCTATTTCCACTCTATCAGTCCCCCTGAGTATTTTATGTTTGTATCATATCCTCCACTTCCTCCTTTTTCTAGTGTCGTAAGGTTCAGTTCCTTCAGTCGCTCTTCATGCCCCCATCCCTCGTAACTCTAGGACGAGCCTCGTCGGAAATTTCTGAACCTTTACCTGTTTTCTTATGTGTTTCTTCATATGGGGACTCCATGATGGAACTACATACTTTAAGACTGGTCTCACGTAGGCAGTGTTAAGTGCCCTAAAGGCCTCCTTACTTAGGTTTCTGAATAATGTTCTAACTTTCGCCAGTGTAAAGTACGCTGCTGTCGCTATCCGATTTATATGTGCCTCAGGAGTTAGATTAGGCGTTACGTCCACGCCCAGGTCTCTTTCTCGCGTCGTCACAGGTAGGCAGTTCCCCTTCATTATGTACTGTCCCTTTGGTCTCCTATCATCTAGTCCCATTTCCATAACTTTACATTTGCTCGTGTTGAACTCCAGTAGACTTCTCTGACCATCTCTGCAACCTGTTCAGGTCCTCTTGGAGGATCCTACAATCCTCATCTCTCACAACTCGTCTTATTAATTTCGCGTCATCTGCGATCATCGACATATAGGACTGTAATCCTGTAAACATGTCATTCACGTATATTAGAAACAGAACTGGTCCCAGCACCGATCCTTGAGGTACTCCACTCGTTACTGTTCGCCAGTCCGACTTCTCGCCCCTGACTGTTACTCTCTGGCTCCTCCCTGTTAGGTAGTTCCTACGGCTTTCCGCTTATTCCCGCCAGCCTCTCAAGTTTAAATAACAGTCTCTTGGGCGGTACTCTATCAAAGGCTTTTTGGCAGTCCAGAAATATGCAGTCTGCCCAACTTCTCTGTCCTGCTTTATTCTTGTTACTTTATCATAGAATTCTAAAAGGTTTGTAAGGCAGGATTTCCTTCTCTCAAACCCATGTTGTGTGTGTTTTTAAAACTAACTTTCTCTAAGTGTGTATAATAAGTCTTAACCTGATTAATCTTTCTAGTACTTTACAAGGAATGCTTGTTAGTGAAACTCACAATCACACACAATGCATGTGAGTATAAGTGTGAGTGTGTGAGTGTATGTTTGAGTGTACTCACCTAGTTGTGTTTGCGGGGGTTGAGCTCTGGCTCTTTGGTCGTGTGTGTGTGTGTGTGTGTGTATGTGTGTGTGTGTGTGTGTGTGTGTGTGTGTGATTTAGCTCTCGGGCCCCCACCCACAGTAAGATGCCTCCATACTATTCAGAACACTATCATACTAGTCTTGAAGATGGGGAAGGGTAGTTACAGCTACTCCTCCTAGTTCCAGCTCCTACTACATGTTTACCACTCTCACTACCAACCACTTGGACTGGTCGGTACAGCGATGCACCTCGCTTATTACAGGTCATCGTTCGATCCCCGATAGCTTAAGTAGTTGGGGCACCACTCCTTCCCTCCGTCCTATCACAAATCTTAGTCATCATATTCGTTTCAATCCTCAGATTTATCTGTGTTTCCAACTTCCACTTCTGCTCTTCGTTCGAATGTTCGCTTATCTGGTAAAGAGAGTTTATATCCACTTTATAAATTTCCCATTGTATCTTGTACGTTGGGATCATGTCGACTCTTGTCCTTGCTTGAGAATGTCATAAGTTTAATTCACGAAGCCAGTCCTATTGGCTTCGTAATAGGGATAAGGAGTTGAGGTACACAACTCTGTAAGAGTTGTGTTAACAACTCTTACAGAGTTGTTATCATCCCAGATAACAATTGTGTTATCTGGGATGATAAATGGTAGTGCTGTATTTTTATACTTTTTATCCGGGTCATTTTAAGTTGAAATTAGTGTTTGTAATTTTACTGTACTTTTGTCTTCTAAGTTACAGGTACATAGCCAGTTTTATTGCAGGTGTCAAAGTAACTTTTATTTTGTTTTATTAAATAAGTTTTTTGTTTTAACTTTGGTTTTGATTTGACTCCTGTTTGGCTGCCAGATTCACATTGAAGTTTTAATTATTTGTTGTTATATTACGTAAATCAAATCATCAGATAGGTATAACTACAGTACCCTCACGGTACGGTATACACCGAGACGCGGGTATATATACATCTCTGTGTTTGTATATCTCAGCTATTGTTAGTGAGATGCTGACATTAACCAAGCGAGACCTCGATAGATATACTGAGTTTCCTGTCCTCAACAATGTTAGAGTAAGTCCTATAAGTTTTCCACTCAATATAGCGATTTTTTTTTTTGACACTTTGTAAAAGAGGTCAGAAAACATCTTTTACAAACATGTAAATGAGGAAAACACTTCCACATGACAAAACATCTCGGATGATCTTTTCTTTTCCCAGAATCTTCAACTTTCCTTATATAGTTAACTTTCCAATTTAGTGTTTTTTTCCCAGTGGCACCAACGTTCTAGCACGGTATATTTTGCTTCCCTTATTTAAACCTGTCGTAAACACGTATATAAAAACAATTTATATTAAGTATAAGGTGCAAATTATTAAGTAACGCAATAGTCACTAATCATAATGTTTAGAGTCTCCAGTACTCGCATGTACGCTTAAAGGAAAGTTATGTTTACACTTCAAAGGTTTATGTTTATACTAAACTAAACACTTATAGTGTTAGCTGAAACTTGTAGTGGACTCAAGACTTTCCTACTGTTCTTAGAAATGAAAGTCTGAATCTACGGGTCTATTAGTTTCAAGAGTCTTGGGTAATGGTTTTTGGATAAGCTGGACAGTCTATAAACAAAGGTCTCAGTGAAGTCTGACCCATTAACTTTCAGCTTGACCTTACTTAGCTCCTCAAAGTTCATAAGAGCCAGTTTGAACTTGACATTTCTGGGTATTTAACCAATTTAAAGTTCAGCTTTGCATTGTTTGCTCGAGTCGTTGCGCATCGAGGGACATGAGTGGGAGAGAACTGGAGGGGAGACGGAGAGGAAAGAAGGGAGGATGGAAGGGGGGAAGGAAAGGAGGAAGGCGTGGGAGGGAGAGGGGGGAGAGAGAGACAGAGAGAGAGAGAGAGAGAGAGAGAGGGAGAGAGAGAGAGAGAGAGAGAGAGAGAGAGAGAGAGAGAGAGAGAGAGAGAGAGAGAGAGAGAGAGAGAGAGAGAGAGAGAGAGAGAGAGAGAGAGAGAGACAGAGAAAGAGAGACAGAGAAAGAGAGACAGAGAAAGAGAGGCAGAGAAAGAGAGACAGAGAAAGAGAGACAGAGAAAGATACAGAGAAAGAGAGAGACAGAGAGAGAGACACCCCTAGCACCGCTGATTACAGCCATCTAAGGGGCTGTATTAACTAATCTATGGGGTGCTATCAACTAATAACACTTTTTACCAGTAAAATTTATTAGGACCTTTGAGCACAAGTCTTGTCATAGGGCTTAGGGAGGATACTAATGTGACGATAATCTCCTTCAAGAGATTGAGCCTGCTCTTCCCTCCAAAAATACGTCACTACAAATATATAAAACTACTATGAAAGAAATGTCCAACAACGACAACAACATCTCCAAGGTTTGCCAGAGCGCAAAACGTATGCAGCCAGGGACACCTGCTCAGCCTCAAACCGCCAAACTACCTGTCTTGTTGCCGGCTACTCGCTGATTGGCCGCCGGTCTGGCTGCAACTGCACTCCACCCCCCCCATACTACTTGATGTCTGGGGCCGCCACGACCTCAGTCCTCAGAATATTCAGTGCTTTCATACGGTTAACACTTCTTCCTGGTAGACTGAGCTTTGGCTTAAGTGTACTAAGAGAGGTGATAGCTTAAAGCCAATATTCCCGCACCTCTCATTTTATTATATATTGCACAGCTTGTTATTGCTCACTTGTCTTAACGTAACTTTTCATTTTTTCCATTTAATTATTCTTATTATTTTGATTGATTGATTTTATTATACGAATTTGTATGTCCATTTTATTCATGTTTTGTTTATCTAACGTAATTAAAATTGCATTGTTAAAATTTACTTGTGTTTTGTGTGTCTTCTCCTTACCTTACCACAGACGAAGTTCCAGATTTTCTATTTTTTTTTAATTCTATGTGACGAGGCCATACCCCTAGCTTTGAACAGCCGAACACCAACGCGTTACCGTCACACTAACAAAAACAAGAGGGGAGAAATCCCTCGATTGCCACCACCACGACCCAGGAGCTACAGCTCGCAAGACCATACCATAAGGTCCAATATCTGAAGCTCGATCTGGCAGCCACATAGTAGAAAAATACAAATAGGTGAGTCCACCTAAAATCAACGACCTTCAGAGAGTTCCTAACTGCTCCTTCCCCCCCCCCCCAACTCCCTCACCTCTTCAATTCCCCTCCACCTGCCCCACACACACCCCATCACACCCCCATCAATCCCCCCACCGCCTCACCCCACCTCTACGGAGGTGCGGTAGCAGGAACAAGCACGGAAGCGCTTGACCCTCCACTCCTGCAATTATTGTCATATAATGTGTTCTATCATGGCACCTTTTGCCACAAAGTAACAAAAAAAAGTACCAAGTAGCGTATCCGGGAGGGCTAAAATAGCCCACCAAGGGGAAGGGGGGGGGGGGGAAGAGGGAGGGGGAAGGAAAGAGGGAGGAGGAAGGGGGCTGAGGGGTGTGTTATAGGAGAAGGAAATGTGTTCACGGTAGCTAACACCCATCAGGAGTGAACGACCAACCACAACAGTCAAACGTATCAACGCAGTTTTATATTTAGTTTCCTTAAGAAACCTCACTACCTGTTTTTGTACCTCGCTATCGTCCTGTCTACTGCATCCCCCTGTCTACTTCACTACCTGTTTTTGTACCTCGCTATCGCCCTATCTACTTCACTACTTCTCTGTCTACCTCTAACGCCTTATATGTCTAACTTACCTCAATATATGTCTACAATGTTACCTTGTACATGTCTACCTGTCTACGATACCTGCTTGCTTATCAGCCTCCCTACCTACTTATCTAAGAGGAATACCTATCTACTTGATAACCAGCTCTCTATCTACATGATAACCAGCTCTATCTACTTGATAACCAGCTCTCTATCTACTTGATAACCAGCTCTCTATCGACTTGATAACCAGTTCTCTATCGACTTGATAACCAGCTCTCTATCTACTTTATAACCAGCTCTCTATCTACTTGATAACCAGCTCTCTATCTACTTGATAACCTCTCTATCTACTTAACAACCAGCCTTCTATCTATTATTCTATATATCTATTTGTCTGACGGAATACTTATCTTCTCGGCCTGTGTCCTCTCATTTAACAGAAGTTTGAGCAAAGTGGAAAATCGAGCAGAAAATTCCTCTCAAGTCTGGAGTCGCAACCTGTCCTCTTAAAAATAACGTCGCTTTTGGCCGTTTGCCCGTATGGCCGAAAATGGACGTAATTTTAAAAAAAAATGAAAATAAATTTGGGATTTTTTTCAACAACAGTAAGTTAAGGGTCCTCTGGTAGGTAAGGTAGGCAGGAAATTCTCATAAAGTTTCAGAACGTTATGAAAAACGTTAATTGAAAGTTTCCTCTTCTAACCTTACCGAGTAAGCCGGACGACTCAAACAGAAAACGGAACAGTACGTCACTTTTGTGAGTCGATTTCATTTCAAATTACGTCCAAATTTGGCCATAGGGCGAAAAGTGACGTTATTTTTAAGAGGACGGGTTGCTAGCCTTCAACATCGCAGAAATGTCGGCGGACTTACTGCTATGTATCTTGAGATCTTGAGGTTATCTTGAGATGATTTCGGGGTTTTAGTGCCCCCGCGGCCCGGTCCTCGACCAGGCCTCCACCCCCAGGAAGCAGCCCGTGACAGCTGACTAACACCCAGGTACCTATTTTACTGCTAGGTAACAGGGGCATAGGGTGAAAGAAACTCTGCCCATAGTTTCTCGCCGGCGCCTGGGATCGAACCTAGGACCACAGGATCACAAGTCCAGCGTGCTGTCCGCTCGGCCGACCGACTCCCACACAAATCACAAATGTACCACACAAATATTCTCAAAGATTTCCCCATCTGCCCCAATTTCCTTGAGACGCAGAAATTGGCAGTTACAACACAAGGCGTTCAGCAGTCAACAGCCTCGTGCTGGCCTTAAGGACTTCACTGCATCAGCGATCATTCCTGCCTCGGGTGACTCCCGTTTGGAACATATTTACTCCATATGTAGATATATGTGACATTAAGACAACTGACCAGATGAAAGTTTTAACACACAGGGAACCGGTCGGCCGAGCGGACAGCACGCTGGACTTATGATCCTGTGGTCCCGGGTTCGATCCCGGGCGCCGGAGATAAACAATGGGCAGAGTTTCTTTCACCCTATGCCCTTGTTATCTAGCAGTAAAATAGGTACCTGGGTGTTAGTCAGCTATCACGGGCTGCTTCCTGTGGGGTGGAGGTCTGGTCGAGGAACGGGCCGCGGGGACACTAAAGCCCCGAAATCATCTCAAGATAACCACATACACCTGGCTCCTGATTCATCCTGTTCTCCTATTTCACTGTTTCTTAGAATTAAATTGTATTCTTAATGTCTAATAAATAAAATGGCTCACCAAAAGGAGTTTCTAAGAACAGGCTTCAGATGAGCTGATGTAGGATCTCTTAGATTGTAATTTAATTCTGAACGTTGGAACAATCCCAAAGGAACTCTAGTCTTAGTTAAAAATAAACGAGAGAATTCAGGGAGAACTGAATCTCTTCCTTTTATGTTCTCTCAACATTAACTCAGGTATACATACAGGATCCATCTCAATCTGCTCTGCTTGTCTAAATCTCTCTCTCTCTCTCTCTCTCTCTCTCTCTCTCTCTCTCTCTCTCTCTCTCTCTCTCTCTCAACTCTCTCCTCTCTCTCTCTCTCTCTCTCTCTCC
>NW_025557988.1:0-20016 GCF_020424385.1 Procambarus clarkii | reverse complement strand
AAAGTTATTCAGCAAGCATGACCTAACCAGAAGGTCTAAGAAATATAGAGGTGATAACACATATGTAAAATAGCTGGTTGGATATGATGAACAATTAAGATTATGGGCAGTGAAGAAGAAAACAGATAAATGACTGGCTAGGAGATGTGCACATTTTGCTGGAGGCGTGAGGCTCGCTTCTGGAGGGCTTTGAACCTCACTTGAGGCCAGACATCGCAGGGGAAAGCCGCGCTCCGTTGAGCTCCCATCAGGAAGGAACCCTAGTGATATATCTCCAAGAGAAGAGAAGTATGCAGACGTGCCAGCTGTAGAATCGAGCTGGGAACGTTGTGGTCTCAAGTCCTGGTCGACGAGAACCTAAAATAAGAGAGTGGAGAGGGAGGAACACGGAGCCACATCCATCCCCTCTGAGCACTAGCAGGTGACTGAGAGCTCCCGGGTGGAGGACCCTCCCAGCGTGAGTGAGGACCGCCACCGGGCGAGGTGGAGTATGGACCCGCCCGAAACGGGGGAGTCCACTCTCACTGTATGTAGAGGACAGATAGAGGTTTGAGGCAAACATATTGTGTGATTATTTTTGTTTATGTGTTAAAGGGGAAAATTTTTTATTGGAGTGTCGATGGGTTGCAGGTTTGTCTTTGGGGAAGAAGTTGCTGAGAACTTCGAAGCCAGCACCAAGAGAGTAGTTGATAAGACTCCAAGGTAGTGGAGCGGAGGACCTCGAGCTGTGAGGAGAAGCAGTGAAGAGGAGTGTCACGTGCTTCTGTAGAGGTGGTGAAGCACCATAGTTGCTCGAGGAAACTTCATGGTGTAGCAGCCAAGAGAGCTGTGGAGGAACCTAGCAGAAGGGTGAAGCACTGTAGTTGCTCAAAGAAACTTCATGGTAGCAGCCTGGAGGAGCTGCAGAGGATCCTGGTAGTGAAGCCGGAAGAACCTAAAGATATCAGGGTAGTGAACTTCCAGAGGTGGAAGGGAAGTTCTGGTGGATTACTTGTAGGGAGTTGATAGTGTTTGGTTGTCATTAGCGTGCAAGACGCAGTGAGAGGTGAGTGATTGTTTGCATTCTTATGTCAAGGAGTGTTTATACTGAAGTTTAGAGTTACAGTCATAGGCTGGATTACCTACAGATGTATGTGTTCTAGGACTGATAGGGTGATCGATTGATCATTGTTGTGTATCAAGGAACATTTATACTGATATATGTTATTGCATTCACATGCTGATTTTCATTGTACACATATACTTATATATATATATAAATATATATATATATATATATATATATATATATATATATATATATATATATTATATATATATATATATATATATATATATTTCTCTTGTTGATGGTGCAACAGTGTATGTAGACTTGATCTACTTGAGGAGGTTGATAGTATCAGGTGGTGAACCAGGAGATAGGATACCACTTGATAAGCTGATGGTAGAGTTCTGATGATGTTGGAGAGCAACCTGATTGTAATAGTATAGAGTATAGGATTCATTATTATTATATGTGTGTATGTATTGTGTATGTGCTTTGTCCAGTAAATGTATTCCAATTTGCTGGTGTTTGCCTTTGTCCTGGTGAGGCTTCCCATGAAATAGTACAGAAGAGAGAGAGAGAGAGAGAGAAAGAACCAAGAACCACTGCTGTGGACAGGGTAGAAGGTAATACTAATAAGTCAAAGGGAGATTGAGGAGATCATATCACCTAAGGAGAGAGTGGGGAGTCACAGCGGCTCGAGTGGGTGTGTGCACGTGACAACGAGGCTAAGTTTTGGAGCCGCATCCCCTAAACGTATGTCGTTGAGCCCCTCTCCAAGAGCCAGAAGTGCCTAGTGTGATCTCCTAGCGAGTATAAGCACTCTACCGAGTTGTGGGTTGGGTTGTCTGCAAAGGAGGAACAACACGACAACACCACCAACACACAATCTATAATAATAATAATATAATAATAATATATATATATATATATATATATATATATATATATATATATATATATATATATATATATATATATATTATATATATATGTATATATATATATATGTCGTACCTAATAGCCAGAACGCACTTTTATGCCTACTATGCAAGGCCCGATTTGCCTAATAAGCCAAGTTTTCCTGAAATAATATTTTTTCTCTAATTTTTTTTCTTATGAAATGATAAAGCTACCCATTTCATTATGTATGAGGTCAATTTTTTTTATTGGAGTTAAAATTAATGTAGATATATGACCGAACCTAACCAACCCTACCTAACCTAACCTAACCTATCTTTATAGGTTAAAGAGCATCATGCATATGCATCATGCATGATGCATAAAGAGCATCACCTAACCTATCTTTATAGGTTAGGTTGGGTTAGGTAGTAGAAAAAATTAGGTTAGGTTAGGTAGTCGAAAAAAACATTAATTCATGAAAACTTGGCTTATTAGGCAAATCGGGCCTTGCATAGTAGGCTGAGAAGTGCGTTCTGGCTACTAGGTACGACATATATATACTAGGTATATATATATACTAGGTATATAGGTATATATATATATATATATATATATATAATATATATATATATGTATATATATATTATATGTATATGTATATATATATATATATATATATGTATATATATTATATATATGTATATATATATATATATATATATATTTATATATATATATATATATGTATATATATATATATATATATATATATATGTATATATATTATATATATATATATATATATATATATATATATATATATATATATATATATATATATATATATATATATATATATATATATATATATATATATATATATATATATATATATATATATATATATATATATATATATATATATATATAATATATATATATATCTAAGAATTACTATACATATTTTAACTGTGTCGCTTTTACTCAGGATACTCAATAGATCGGTACTGTTCATCAAATCCTGGCAAGTCCAATATTTCCAGGTACACGTCGTCCACACACTCAATGGCAATCACTGGCGAGTTCACCTTCCTCAACATGGGCTGGTTCACCCACCGTATCATCACGATGTCCCAATACCCCACATCCACTCTAAAGAAACACACTTGCAGAGGGTTTTGGCAACACGCTGACTGGGGTCTCAAATAATTACGTACAGGGGGTAGCTAACACCCTGGCAGAAGTCTCTAGCAACACATTAGCAGCACTTCTCAGCAGACGGCCACTACTGTTGCCTCGTAACTCTTCTTGGCCAAATCCCGGGTACGTTGGTCTATACCGTTATGAATCCGTTTGTCTCAGTTAAAAGAATAACGAACTCGTAACTGTCTATTATAAGTTGAAATAGGAATTAAGAGGAAATAAGATGTTAAGCATTGCCTTATTGTAGTATCTTATTCTATATTCCTTGTGGGTAGGAACAACCTAAATGCATTCATGTATTAGAATAGGTGTAGTGTAGTTATATGTAAACTTATATGTTATATGTATTGTAGCGGCTTAAGCGCAATGACCTGAGGTTGGAATTGGGTTTACCAAGTCTAAGAACATGGGAAGCACTAATTATTTTTTTGTTTTCCAATTTTTATTTTTACATGCAAACATGCGAATATATACAATAAAATAAATACAATTGACTAATAAACCAAGAACAAACAATCAGACATAACAAAAAAAAAATTACAAAAGCCGGGAATCGAACACAATACGCCTCCCAAAGTAACATGACGTCATCCGGAACAGGTTCATTATGAACCGTACGAGGATCAGGCATCAACTCCGGCACACCCACAATAAAACACCGAGCCCGCTGAACCCAGATGGAAGAAGGGCACCACGGAACAGGACACACGTGGTCAACAATTTCAAACCGCAAAGGATTCTTATCATCATACGCCACGCCGGAGGCCAAGACGAGAGGGAGAGGCTCCTTCCCACGAGGCCGAGCAATGGGCAGCGCACTGGGAGCCTCCTCGGCTGCCTCACAGGGCCTCGCGTCAACCACCGGATGTTGCACCTGCAGGGACCCCCCATGCTTGGCATCCTTCTCCAGCACCAGCTTGAGGCCTCGGCTCGCACCAGAACCCTCACCACCCACGTCTGTAGGAGCGACCACCCCCCACTGCGGAGAACCTTCTGCAGGAGAAAGAACAGGAGGTAAATCATACGCACAACCATTGTCAACAGCAGACAAATGGATGTCAGCAACCAGCAACGTAGAGCACGAAGCACCCGAAACCGCCACATCGTCGTCCGAAGCTCCACCTGCGTCGAAGTCCTCCATATCAGCCTAAGAAGTAGAAGAACGCCTGGACCGCTTGGGCACTGGCCGCACATCCTCACAGCCGGAGGCGGACCCAGAACCACGGGCCTCACAAACCTTGTGAACCGACGCCCGTCGCAGTACGGCAGCAGCCTCAACCACAGGGGGAACCGGGCCGCACACAACAGGATGCTCCGCAACCCCCAGCACCCAGCACAGCCGTAACACCTGGCGAGCGCGCAGGACTAGGCACATCAGCAGGAGACGAGGAAGATGAAGACGACTCGCAGAGACCATCCGGAAGACCCTCGGGAGCAACTGGCACAGTGAATTGACCAGCGACAGGAGCCACCGGAACACCCGGAGGAGGGACAACAACCACCGGGGGCACGTCGGGTGACGCAGGGGGGGCCGCATCAGCAGCGAACGGGACCTGCCGCTCTTCATCTCCGGAATCCACGCCCTGAGGGAGCGGCGAGAAGTCCTCTTCCCAGAACAAGTTAACAGGTGCAGCAGGGGCCTCAGAGCCCAGCAGCCTGATGCCCTAACTGGCCACATTGGAAACAGGTACGGGGCTGCCGGGCATAATACACCCGAACGTAGTAACCCAGCAGCCGGACACAAGATGGAATATCCAACCGCAGGCGCATCCCTAAGGTACGGATGTTCGTCCACTTCCCAGCATACTTCCCCGAGGAAAGTGTGTTCACTCGCACACTGATGACTGCACCATACCTCCCGAAGAAGCGCCGGAGAAGGTCTTCAGGGAACTCCAGGGTCGCACCGTGTACACTGACATAAGACAGGGCACCACTGCGGTCCGAGACCGCAACAGAGCCTGCGCCATCCGGCAACTGCAACGAACGCCCTTCGTACCGACGGAGGAAGTCCCGATACTCCTCCTCCCTCACGAACTTGATAATCACCCGGTGGGCCGTAGAAGCTCAATTCCGTCGACAGCCTCCACCGGGACACGAAGCATGTCACACATAATGTAGTACCAATATTTAAAAAGGGTGACAGACAAGAGGCACTGAACTACAGGCCAGTGTCCTTAACTTGTATACCATGCAAGGTGATGGAGAAGATTGTGAGAAAAAACCTAGTAACACATCTGGAGAGAAGAGACTTCGTGACAACCCATCAACATGGGTTCAGGGAGGGTAAATCTTGCCTTACAGGCTTGATAGAATTCTATGATCAGGTGACAAAGATTAAGCAAGAAAGAGAAGGATGGGCGGACTGCATTTTTTTGGACTGTCGGAAAGCCTTTGACACAGTACCCCATAAAAGGTTGATGCATAAGCTGGAGAAACAGCCAGGAGTAACTGGTAGGGCGCTCCATTGGATAAGGGAGTACCTAAGCAATAAGAAGCAGAGAGTTATAGTGAGGGGTGAGACCTCAGAATGGCGTGAAGTCACCAGTGGAGTCCCACAGGGCTCTGTGCTTGGACCTATCCTGTTTCTGATATACGGAAATGATCTCCCAGAGGGTATAGACTCATTCCTCTCAATGTTTGCTGACGACGTCAAAATTATGAGAAGGATTAGGACAGAGGAGGACAGCTTGAGGCTTCAAGAAGACCTGGACAAGCTGCAGGAATGGTCGAACAAATGGATGTTAGAGTTTAACCCAAGCAAATGTAATGTAATGAAGATAGGGGTAGGAAGCAGGAGACCAGATACAAGGTATCACTTGGGAGATGAAATACTTCAAGAGTCAGAGAGAGAGAAAGACCTGGGGGTTGATATCACGCCAGACCTGTCCCCTGAAGCTCATATCAAGAGGATAACATCAGCAGCATATGCCAAGTTGGCTAACATAACAACGGCCTTTAGAAACTTGTGTAAGGAATCTTTCAGAACATTATATACCACATATGTCAGACCAATCCTGGAGTATGCGGCTCCAGCATGGATGGAGTCCATATCTAGTCAAGCATAAGACTAAACTGGAAAAGGTTCAAAGGTTTGCCAGCAGACTAGTACCCGAGCTGAGAGGTATGAGCTACGAGGAGAGACTACGGGAATTGAACCTCACTTCGTTGGAAGACAGAAGAGTTAGGGGGGACATGATCACCACATTCAAGATTCTCAAGGGAATCGACAGGGTTGATAAAGACAGGCTATTTAACACAAGGGCACACGCACTAGGGGACACAGGTGGAAACTGAGTGCCCAAATGAGCCAAAGTTTCAGAGATATTACCTGGAAAGAGCTGTCACTTTTTGTGTGTGTGGTGTGGGAGTGTCAGTGTGGTTGACAAATGGAATGCATTAGGAAGCAATGTGGTGGAGGCTGACTCCATACACAGTTTCAAGTGTAGATATGATAGAGCCCAATAGGCTCAGGAACCTGTACACCTGTTGATTGACGGTTGAGAGGCGGGACCAAAGAGCCAGAGCTCAACCCCCGCAAGCACAACTAGGTGAGTACAACTAGGTGAGTACATCACCAACTCAATGGCTGGATAACCAGCCTTACACGAGAACTCCAGTCCCACGGAATTCACACGCAGAACAGGAGGAATTGGAAGGCCCCCCATGTCAGAACTGCCACGTCAGCACACAGCCAGGCAGGTAACAACACTGGGAGGGCAGAGACGCCCACACCACCTGGTGACCAAATGGCAAACAACCCCAGCAGTCACGGAGGCCGGGACACGTCCTCACTCCACGGCTGCTCAGGGCGGACTCTAAGCACTAATTAATAGTAATATGGAATTACTGGAACCCGAGAGATGTTACCAGGAATCCAGTTGGATTGTTAATACTTATTGGCGGATTAAGGCCAACTAGGTTGAGCTTCCCAGTGTAAGTTTGACTAATAGGATGTAATACGAATAATGTAGATAGCTCAGCTTCTAACATGGCGGCTGCGACCATGCTGTTACCCTTCAGGTTAATTATAAAGTTTATGATTTACCTAGTAGCTTCAGTCAAAAAAACCATTGTATGTAATTAGGAATTAATTTTGCTAATCATTGTGCGAGTTGGTTTGTAGTTTCTAACATAGATAATATAACTGATGCTTTATCATGCATCTGCCAACCTAGTTTGTACCAGGCCACCACGGTTCCTGTGGAATGTCTTATGTGTTAAATTATATGTGCAAATAGGCTATTGTTAATAGCCATTGTGTTAAATGATTCCTATATAAATTACAACATTAGATCTGCTTAACAGTTCTAGGCAAATGATTCAGAAGATGGACTAGTAGGTTAATTATTAATTAGACCACGACCGAACACATTGCATGCTCGAATGCAGTGACCTTGCCCATAAAAGGATGGAACACCCATGCTTCACTCTCATTTGCGTGCAGTGCAAGGTCGAGAACTTTTGGGCTATTCATGGTGCCACCTTTTGAAGCTCTGTGGAAGCCATGCGTGGCAAGGTTATGGTGAATTGAAGTGTTTTAGGTTAAGTGTTTTCCTGTTTGTGAAAGTAGGATAAGCTTTTATTATTGTGTGTATATTTTAGTGTATGTGTGTAAGCCTATTTCATTGTCCGTTCCAGTGTGTGGAACTCATATTTTAATTCTTAGTTAATTCTTACCCGTGCCTCTGTTCCTTCAGAGCGAGCCACGTGGTGAACTAACTTGTCTGCCTACCCAAATGGTGGCTGTTGAATAGCCCGTAAGTGGTGGCCCTTTTAAGCCCAGTATCAAGAGCTGATCAGATGCGAATGTGTTAAGATGAAGATGAAGCAACCCAAAAGGTGGCAAGGGCATAAATAGCCCATAAGTGGTGGCCATTTTAAGCCATTACCAGTATCGAGAGCTGATACTGGAGATCTGTGGAGGTGCAAATGCACCCTGCGTGACGGGAGATGTTTCCCTTGTGAATGTGTTAAGATGAAGATGAAGCCACCCAAAAGGTGGCATGGGCATGAATAGCTCGTACGTGGTGGTCCTTTTGAGCCATCACCAGTATCAATAGATGATACTGGAGAACTGTGGAGGTGCGACTGCACCCAGCGTGACGGGAGATGTCTCTCGGACCAAACGGTGACCAGATGGTGTAACTTGTCTGTTGATTACTTCTTTTTATTGTGTGCGCGATCTGTAAATATACTGCAGGTAGGCGGTCCCATCTTTCATTAACCATCACTATCTAGGCCTCCTGCTTGGAGTCGGGAAACTGACTGGGTTCTGTGCTATTCTCGAGCATTATTAGACAGGCTCGCGACACATACAACAGTGCATAAATCCAGCTGCTAACACACTGCTACTACTGACGGCGGCCACTTTGTCCTCTCACAGGACAAAGTCAAAAGTTCTGGACTGCCCAAGGTGAACTGCCCTCCTCAGTACATTCGCCTCCTTTCGTCACCTGTGTCAACATAAAACGTTATTAGCTAGACAGACAATATACTGGGGTGACCTTTGGATAACACCCTTCACCTGGAGAATTGAAACTGTAATTGCTTTCACAACCTAGATGGCATTGATATCGTTACGCCACCCACCAGAGGTCATCATCATCGACCTCGCCTCCTAACTGAGGTATGAAACAGCAGCCTTTCACCAACGCCACACCACCGCCAACAGATGGTGTTGTTTGTGTCTCGCCTAATACTTGGGAGTAGGAGTGCAGATCCATAGATGCCGCCGAAATCGCTACGCCCCCACTCCGGCGATGGTGTTGATATCGTAACAGATGGGATCCAGTTTAGGATGGTGTTGAGTGTTTTGCCTTTAGCAACTGCTCTAAGATACAAAATGGTGTTAATTATATCCACGTTGTCTTTCCATTGCTTTTTGTCCTAATATTTGAAGTGCAGCTTTTGAGTCTTTGTGTATGATTGCATTTTAAGTTTTGTGCAATCTCATATGCGAATGCCTGTTGTATGCAAGTAGCTCATTTTGGGTTGATGATACTAGTCCTCCCAGTCTCCAATATATCTGTACGATGGCCGTGCAAAGAGCAGCGCCAGCCCTCTCATATTCTGTGTCAACCGATCTGTCTGAGAAGATGTGTGTGTGTGGCTCCAGCTACTGCAATGTTGCACATTTGCTTTTCTATGATGTTAATTTGGATTGTTGGATCATAGGCAGCCTTTTTCATCAAAAGACTTTCTATTACTGTTCTGAAGGTAGACTCCTCTCACGGTGGGGAAGAAGTGTAGTCTGGGAGTTCTTGATCACTCCCTCTATCAAGGATCATGCTTTTTAACTGTAGTCTGTTTAAAACATTTCCCGCTCTGGCTGCCCAAGAGTTTCCGTTGTTAGCCACTATGGCTAAGTTCAACCACCAAGGCCTGCTGTCCTGGGACTGGATCAGGGGGAAATAATTATCTTATTGATAATTGTAGCTGTTCTTTGTGATATTCTTTCTTGGAGAGAGGCCAAACCCGTTTCCACTCTTAGAGATTCAAGCCTGGTCCAAATCGGGGCTCCCAGGGTATCTCTCATAGCATTGTTTTGGGCAACTTCAAGCTTTTTCCACTGTTGGTGTGATAGACTTGTGAGTGCAGGTGCGGCATAGTCAATCACTGATCTGACTGCCTGTACATATTATGTGTGAAGGAGTTGCAGATTGACTCCTCCAGAGAGCGAGGTTAGCGATCTGAGGATTGCCGTCTGGGCCGCAGTTCTCTCTCTTAAGCAAGTGACCTCAGCATTAAAATTCATGTGTGGGACCAGGATTATTCCTAGATACTGATAAGTGTCCACCCATTCAATTGGTTGACCCTGTACTGTGAGTTGGATATTGAGGTTCGCTATTTTTATGGGCATGGCTTTTGTCTTTGTGGGGTTGAGTTTGATACCAATCTGTTTTGCCTCTTTACTGATGCAGTCTAAACATTTGGGTGCATGGCACGCCGCATCCCTTCCTTTTATGATGATGATAAAGTCGTCCGCGTAGTTTAGCAGCCTGCAGTGATGTGGGAGTTTCAACCACATTATTCTTTCCATTAAACAGTTGAAGAGAAGAGGGCTGAGAATACCTTCATGCGTTGTAGTGTTTTCAAATCCTTTATATTCAGAGACTCTGCCATGAAGTTTTACTCTTGCTTCTCTGTTTGAGACAGTTTTTGGTCCAGGAGAGCAGGTTGCCTTTGCCAATTCAAACGCTTTCTTGAGGTCCAAGAATATCAGCATTCCTGGTCTGTCATTCAAGTGGGCTAACAGAGTTGTAATCAATTTAACTGTGCCAACCCCTCTTCTGTAGGCATACATATCATGGTGCAGTTTAGGCATTTTCCACTCAAGTCTTTTGAGTGCCATTCTGTCAGCCATCTTGGCTATACAGCTTTGGAGAGAGATGGGCCTGGGATTAGCTGGATGTTTGGGTTTTGGGATCGGCACTATGTCTGCTCTATTCCAAGCTGTAGGTCTAGTTTGAGAAGTCCAGGCTAAATTAATTAACCTTAGGTATGCAGCGTCTCCCTCTGGGCCGAGGTTTCTAATAATTTTTATAGATTATTTTGTCGTCTCCGGGGGATGTATCCTTGGAGTTTTTCTTAGCCTGATTGAGCTCATCAAGTGTGAAAGGGGCATTAATGTCAGAGACTTCTGAACATGCTGTAAGGATTCTGTGCCGCCTTTCTTCCTCTAGTCCTGTCTACACAGTTAATACATCTGGTGGAAGCTGATTGCTGGCTGCCCTTTCTGCCAACTTGGTTGCCAAATCTTCGGCTTCCTGAAGCGGATCCTTAGGGTGTGGAGCTTTAGGTGTTTTATTTCCTTTGGCCCAGTGGATTTGCTGCCACATCTCTCCCAGAGAGGTGTGTTCATTCAGATGTGAACACCATTCCAGCCACTTTTGTTCATTTATTAGCCTAGTCTCTCGATGCACATGTTCCTTGACCTCACAAAGTAAGTTCCTGTTGCGCTCATTTGGCTGCCTTTTGTATAGCTTCCTTGTGCTGTTGAGTCAATGGCAGAGTTCTTTGGCACGTTTGCAATAGTACCAGTGATCTTTGTGGTGTCTGGTGGACAGAATTTTCAGTGGGATGGAGTGGTTGGCTGAATTTTGAGTTGCTTTGACAAAATCTTGTTCTGCCTCATTAATGTCTTCGGGAACATAATAGTTTCTATGCTATTCTAAAATGAGGTTTTGAAATCGGTTCCAGTTTGCTAAAGCAAAGTTCCAGGCTCCAGATGGAGGCGGAGGTGGGGTGAGTAGATCTGACTTAAAATTAATTTGGCCCCCCATACTGGTCGCTTGTGAGTGTAGGCTCAACTGACCATGTTGCTGCATCTCTTAAGGAGGCTGAAACGAAGGTAAGATCTAATCTACCACCTTGGATGTGGGTAGGTTCATTCTTGTTCAGAATTTGGATTTCTGGAAGCTGGTCTAGTAGATGTGCAATGTGAGTGCTGGTGTTACGACCCTGGGTTCCTCAGTGGAAACAAGAGGTCAAATTGAGCTATAAATAATTTACCTTACATTATTTGGTGCACTTGTCGATGTGCGTTCCTATCTTCCTTGCCAGACGTAAGAGGAATCTTGTTCACACAGAGCATTCAGACCCTTGAGCTTGTTGCTGATTAAGTATAACAGTGAAGTAATTATTAAGTATCCTTAGAACGAGTAAAGTAAACAATATTGTACGTCGGTGAAGATTTGTAATGTGTGTAAGCGGCACGATCAATTAGGCTCTTCTCGTCAACCACAACAACTCGGGAGCTCGGCGGCTGGACGCTGGTTCCTTCTTCTCTGTTCAGACTGTGTGGTGTAAAGATCTCCCTGTGGGACTCTGCTTTGTTTCTCCTCCTCCTTCTCCCCTTTCCTTACCTTAAGTTCCTGTAACTACAAAGTTAAGTACCTTTATGTGTAACTGTGCTAAGTGCGGGAATTGTAAGACTTGTGTAGATACTGTGTATTATAAGCCAGTGTTTTGGGTATCCCTGAGTGTTGTGTTGTGTTAGGGTACCACGTGGGCTCACTACCCTAAGCTGCCTCAAACTTTCAAGTTCTTCACTAGTAGACTTTACCCTAGCTTGTCTTCATTGTAAAACCTTGTATCCTGCCTATGTGGACCAAGGCTTTTAAAGTAAGATAGTGTTGTAAAGTAATTATTGTTATTGTTATTTAATGTATATGGGGGGTTGTTAAGAGGGTTTAATAAATAAGTTAGTTTTTGAGGTGTATCCATTACTCCTGTTGTAGTGGCGTAGTTGATTGTATCACAGACGACAGATCTGTTCTAAAAACTTAAAGCATAAACAGGAACCTATGTTCCTTGGGGGCCAGGCCTAATTGTGCCACTACTCTGATACATCTTGATTCTAACTGCTGGCCCTTCTCCATAATAGTCAAGACCCCCCATAACAGCTCGTAAATTTATAACAGCTGGCCTCATTTGTTGTGTTCGAACCCAGTGCCAATCAATGATGGGCATTAAAATCACCACAAATTATTGTGTTTGGTGTAGTAGCGTATCTAATGAACACTGAGAGATCCATTTCAGCATGTGGAGACCTGTAAACATTAAACACTTCAAGTTTATCGTGTCTTTGCTCAATAGATACTCCCATTACCCGTGTCCCTGCTCCACAATCGGGTGGGCTGGTTATGGACTTGGAGATAAGGTCACATTTTACATAGATGGCATATCCCCTGGATTGTCCATTGACCCCATGGAAGGAAGAGGCCTCGATAGCCTGAGATTTTAGGTTCTAATCCAGCACGAAGCAAGCTCTCCTGTAGTATCAAAATTATGTCTATGCCTTTGGTTGCTGCTATTCATTGCAAGTGTCACAATTTTGTGTGCAGCCCTTGCGCCGCTTTTCATTGCAGGATCTTTAGTCCTCTAGGTTGTTGGAACTTGCTGATATTATGGTGGAATCCATGGAGTCTGATGAACACTCCATGGAAGTTGAAACTGGAGTTGAGGATCTTGGTGTACTTGAAATTGACTGATCAAGTTCGCTTTCAAGAGTACTGGACTTTACCTGGTTTTTGGGAGTGTCTTCTGCCCTGCGTTCTTGAAGGTGAGGATATATATTTTTTCACATTTCTTGAACTTGTGCTCAATTGTCTTTCAGGTCTCTGTGGTGTGCTTGATACCGTGTATCGACAGCGAACTTTCGACCTCTTCCATGACCAAGGTTTAAAGCATTGGCCAGAGAGCGTCCATTTGTGCAGGAGCACTCTTTTTTATTTACTACTGTGCCGATTTGGGGCCTATTTACTCTTTGACCCCTCTCAGTGGAAACTTGGACACTCTTGCCATCATTGCCCTCCCCCCTCCGTGTGCTTACTGAATGCAATGGGCAGGCGACTACGTTGAACTATTTTCTTGTGGCACCCAGCCATCCCTCTGTTATGGAGTGAGACCTTCAGACCCTCCACCATGGCCGATGGTGAGGGTCATATGCCCCGCTCAATCTGGTTTAGTCTTGGTGAGCTCCACACTCTTTTTGTGGGCAGGGAACTGGTATATGTTTTGGTTGGGGCTTCGGCTCTGCTGTAGGCGTGGACGTGGGGGGGGGGGTATTTTTGTATACACTTCACCACTGCAGGTGCTCTTAGTGACAATGCGATGGAACACCTGACCTTGAATTCGGGCTTAGAGAATATAAATCACAAAAATACACACATAAGTACTTACTCATTTATACAGCCGGCCTCACACACTCACACAATTACCATACATCAGGTACCCAGCTGGCAGGTGATGACTCAAGGCGGAGGAGTTGGCTGGCACAGTACCTCACGTGGTATCGTTCATACAAAGATGACTTGGTGCGTCTTTCGACGTGATGGCGATTGGTGTCCTGTGACCAAAGCCAACAGGAAGGACCACTCCATGACAACCTATCGAGAACATAGGCCTCTACCGATGAGTACTACATCTATCCAGACAAAATCCGCATTGCCAGCCTTCAAGGTGCAGCATGCTGAAGGCAAATCCTTGTACGCCACTGTAGTGGACCTTGAAAATAAAAGTACTCCCAGCTGAAGATCAGAGCAAAGCCAAACCTCAAAGGCTAGTATATTCTGAGGCCTAAAGACGAGACACCTGTAACGGTTCTTAAAAATTACAGGAAATTCGACGAACTCAAGCCAGAGGACACAATAAGGTAAATCATTGTCCTCGACTATCCCTTGCACATTGCCCTAGCTCATCTCGAAAAGCTGAATTATGTCGTGTTAGCAGAAAGATGCCAGGTAAAAGCTACGAAGCAGGAAACACGACAAGCCCTTCCTCACAGTAAGAGGACGGAACCCAAAGAAACTTGATCTAGGCATTTGGGGCGTGTTCCAACACAGGCTTTGCACCCCAGAGCCCCTCTTCAGATGTCAGAGATTTTAACATCACAAGGACGGCTGCCAACGCCCAGTGAGGTGGGTAGTCTGCTGTCAGCCCTACGAGACGAAAATATGCCTTGATAAACACAAGGCATACCGGTCCATCCAAGCTAAGTGTCCAAATTGTTCCAAGGAACACCCCGCCTGGAACTTAACATAACCCAAAAGGCTTAAAAAAATTCAAACGACTCCCCTCCCTCCGTCCACGCCTACAGCAGAGCCGAAACCCCAATTAAAACATATACCAGTTCCCCTGCCCACAAAAACAGTGTGGAGCTCACCACGACTAAACCAGGTAGAGCGGGGCACATACCCCTCCACCATCGGCCATGGTGGAGGGTCTGAAGGTCTCCCTCCAGAACAGACGGATGGCTGGGTGCCACAAGAAAATAGTTCAACGTATTCGCCTGCCCATTGCATCTAGCAAGCACACGGAGGGGGGACAATGATGGCAAGAGTGTCCAAGTTTCCACTGAGAGGGGTCAAAGAGTAAAGAGGCCCCAAATCTGCACAGTAGTAAATAGTGCTCCCACACAAATGGACGCTCTCTGGCCAATGCTTAAAACCTTGGTCATGGAAGAGGTCGAAAGTTCGCTGTCGATACACGGTATCAAGCACACCACAGAGACTCGAAAGACAATTGAGCACAAGTTCAAGAAATGTGAAAAAAACAATATCCTCACCTTCAAGAACGCAAAACAGAAGACACTCTCCTAAAAACCAGGTAAAGTCCAGTACTCTTGAAAGCGAACATGATGAGTCAATTTCAAGTACACCAAGATCCTCAACTCCAGTTTCAACTTCCACGGCGTGTTCATCAGACTCCATGGATTCCTCCGTAATATCAGCAAGTTCCAACAACCAAGATGACTAAAGATCCTGCAATGAAAAGCGCAAGGGCTGCGCATAAAATTGTGACACTTGCAATGAATAGCAGCAATCAAAGGCATAGACATAATCCTGGTACTACAGGAGAGCTTGCTTCGAGCTGGATTAGATCCTAAAATCTCAGGCTATCGAGGCCTCTTCCTACCATGGGGTCAACGGACAATCCAGGGGATATGCCATCTATGTAAAATGTGACCTGATCTCCAAGTTCATAACCAGCCCACCCGATTGTGGAGCAGGGACACGGGTAATGGAAGTATCCATTGAGCAAAGACACGATAAACTTGAAGTGTTTGAATGTTTACAGGTCTCCGCATGCTGGAATGGATCTCTTAGTGTTCATTGGGCACGCTACTACATCAGACACAATTTATGGTGATTTTAATGCCCATCATTGATTGGCACTGGGTTCGAACACAACAAATGAGGCCAGCTGTTATAAATTTACGAGCTGTTATGGGGGGTCTTGAGTATTATGGAGAAGGGCCAGCAGTTAGAATCAAGATGTATCAGAGTAGTGGCACAATTAGGCCTGGCCCCCAAGGAACATAGGTTCCTATTTATGCTTTAGGTTTTAGAACAGATCTGACGTCTGTGATACAATCAACTACGTGATTAGGATAACCTCAAAAACTTGAATAGTACAAGGTTTTACAATGAAGGGTAAAGTCTTAGAAGCCCACGTGGTACCCTAACACAACACAACACTCAGGGATACCCAAAACACTGGCTTATACTACACAATATCTACACAAGTCTTACAATTCCCGCAGTTAGCACGGTTACACATAAAGGTACTTAACTTTGTAGTTACAGTAACATAAGGTAAGGGAAAGAGAGAAGGCGGAGAATCAAGGCAGAGTCCCACAGGGAGATCTTTACACCACACAGTCTGAACAGAGAAGAAGGAATCAGCGTCCAGCCGCCGAGCTCCCGAGTTGTTGTGGTTGCCGGGAAGAGCCTAATTGATCGTGCATCTTATACACATTACAAATCTTCACTGACGTACAATACTGTCTACTTTACTCGTTCTATGGATAGTTAATCTATAGCATCTAAAATTAATCTAATAGGTTCTATAGCATCTTATTGCTTCTTATTTACAATTGTTACTTAACCTATCAACGGTATAGGTTAAGTAATAATTGTAATTAAGAAGCAGTAAGATGCTTATCTTAACATATTAAGAAGGTTAGGTGAGGTCGGTGTTTTCTATGAAGGTTTTCAAGGTAAACTAAAATATTCACAATCAATTAGTATGTCACATATGCACTTATTAAATAGGCCAATATTGACTGTAAACAAGTGCGAGAACGGGTTGACTCCTCTGGAGGTGTTGCGCAAAGAAAGCCGAACCTTCAGTTAACGTTATGTTCCCTAACAGATTCTCCTGTAACATCTGCAAGGGTCCACGAACTTTATGGCCAAAAACTAACTCAAAAGGAGAACAACCCAGTGAACTTTGTAACCCCTCTTGAGCAGCAAACAAAACATAAGGCAAGTTCTCATCCCAGAAGCTGTGGGAACTCTCTCACGATGTCTTCAACATCTGCTTCAGAGTTAGATGGAACCGCTCAATTACCCCCTGACTCTGTGGATGGTATGGGCTGGAAACCTTCTGAGTTATTCCATGGTCCTTACAGAATTGTTCAAAAACATCAGACTTAAAATTAGTTCCATTGTCAGTTTGCACGACCCGAGGCAGTCCAAAAGTAGAAAAAAAATTGCAACATACGAGCAACAACAGTCTTTGCCTGGATGTTCCTTACAGCAAAAGCCTCTGGGTAACAGGTCGTGATACACATCATGATTAGGTAAATATTACCAGACTTAGTTCTAGGTAATGGACCAACACAGTCCATTACCACATGAGAAAATGTTTCCTCCGGCACGACAATAGGCCTTAGAGGAGCTTTAGGTGGTGTCTGGTTTGGTTCCCAAAAAAACTGACAAACAATACATGAATAACAAAATTTTGCCACATCGCCTTTCAGCTTGGGCCAAAAAATTTTTTTGAAAATTTAGTGATAAGTAATATTAATACCTTGATGTCCCCCCATAGGATCATCATGAGCAGCTGTCAAAACTCTCTATAGCAGGTCGGCAACACAACCTGGTGGACTACCTCCCACTCATTTGACAAGGGAGCACTCTGTGGTCTCCATTTTCTCATCAAAATCTGATCATTGTAGTAGTACCCAGTTGCTGCGTCTGCAATTTCCTCCTTAGAGAGGGCTACTTCGTGACATTCTGCAAGACTGGGGTCAGATTTCTGTAACTCACTCAAGGAGGCGTCCAGGCCTTGATCAGATGCCATTGGCCGAGGCTCAACAGTGTTCTCCTCCACCTCCTCACTACTCTCGGTAGGAGGCGATGGCAGGCTCTCCACAGTGTCCTCGGCCACGTCATCGAGTCGGGCCACGAATGTGTCCGCAAGGTCCACTTGGCTTTCCCCACTCGGAAAGTTCCTTGTGTCCTCGGGATTTACCACCTTGGCAAGCACAGGGCTGCCCTTACATTTAAGTCCCATAGACCTGGTCACCGCGCATGCAGGGTACACAACATTATCCTCTGCGGCGGGTAGATCCAGGGAAACTTTAGGGGTAGGCAACATAATAGGCAGTCTGGAGTCCCCTACCGTATCCCCAGCTAAATAATTACCCAATATTACATCAACATTAGGGAAAGGTAGGTAAGAAGTGACTCCGACTGTACAAACACCCTTGTGGAAATCAGATTCCAGGGTAACCTTATGGAGGGGTACTACTCGAGTATCACTAGTGACACCCTCGACCAGTACTACCTCTCCAGTGTCAAGAGTGTTGGCACTTTGCAATGCACTCTCTAAAATTAAATTCTGGATGGCACTAGTGTCTCGGAAGATCACCACGTCCTTCCAGGAAGAACACACAGACAAAAGTAGTCTCCCTTTCGATAAGAAAGGGGTAAGCAGGTTCAACCACTGTGGGTTGGAGGTCTTACTCCCTAACCCTTCAGAAGGCCTCAAGCCCTGTGTCACAACGAGAGCAGTTGCCAGTTTCCGGGTACAGTTGCCAACAATGGCTAGTAGGGTGGTTTGCACGTTTACAGTGACCACAGACACGTCAGGGAGAAGAAACATTACTAACAGGATTGCCCTTAGGTTCACCCTTAGGTGCCGTGGGGCTAGACAATTTAATAGGGTTAGTTATCTGTACATCTGTACTGCCTTATCAGTTGCGGTTATCTTGAGATGATTTCGGGGCTTAGCATCCCCGCCAGGGGACGCTAAGTCCAGGCCTCCTTTTTAACTCGACCAGGCCTCCTTTTTAACTCGACCAGGCCTCCTTTTTATTAGACATCCCCAGGAAGCAGGCCGTAGCAGCTGTCTAATTCCCAGGTACCTATTTACTGCTAGGTAACAAGGGCATCAGGGTAAAAGAAACATTTTGCCCATTTGTCTCCGCCTCCACCTGAGATCGAAACCGGATCATCAGGACTACGAATCCGAAGCGCTGTCCACCCAGCTGTCAAGGGCATACGCCTATGAGCCACCAGGTCACGGTCTGTTTCGCAATTTTGAGTTTTGATGCAGTCGTTTGACCTCCCTATTCAACGGTCCGGACTGTTACGACGCCTGGCGCACCTATCGCCTTGGGTCACAGTATTGTTGATAGATTTTAAACGTTTACTGGCTGATTCTCCCGGCTCAGTCCCCCAGGGTACTGTGCTTGCTCCAGTACTCTTTCTCATCCTCATTTCGGACATAGACAAGGACACAAACTATGGTGCCGTATCATCCTTTGCAGATGACATTAGGATTTATACGAGAGTAGACAACACAGAGGACACAGCGAATCTCCAATCAAATGTAAATCAGGTCTTTAAATGGACTACAGAAAAATAATATGGTATTTAATGAAGTTAAGTTCCAGCTCCTGCACTACGAGAACAACGAAAATATAGAAACAATCCACGTAAAAAATGCAGTAGTCAAATCTTAACATGAACGAAAAAGAACCAAAAACTAAAACAAAAAGAACAAAAAGCAATATAAAGTATTTGGGTGTACTCATGTCGGAAGACCTTACCTTTAATGAACACAAAAAAGTATCCGTCACCACTGCAAGAAAAATGACAGGTTGGATTTAGAACTTTTCGAACTAGAGATGGTATACCGATGGTGATATTCTTCAAAACGCTAGTGCTCTCTTGAGTGGAGTACTATTGCACAATGACAGCCACTTTCAAAGCTGGAGAAATTGCTGACTTGGAGAGCGTGAAGAGATCCTTTACAGCTAGAATCCACTCAGTAAAACATCTAAACTATTGGGACTGACTAAAATGCCTACATCAGTATTCTCTTTAACACAGGCGGGAGAGATACATAATAATTTACACATGGAAAATACCAGAGGGGCTGGTCCTAAACCTGCACACAGAAATAACATCGCATGAGACCAGGAGGCATGGCAGGATGTGTAGAATAGCCCTGTTGAAGAGCAGAGGTGCAACAAGTACTCTGTGAGAGAACTATCAACACCAGAGGCCCGAGACTCTGTTACGGCCAGCTTGGGCCATTAACCGAGTTCTTTCAGTTAACGTGTCTTATAA
>NW_025557987.1:0-21881 GCF_020424385.1 Procambarus clarkii | reverse complement strand
CGGTGATGTTGAAGACACTGAACAATTACCACACCCCACAAGGCGTCGTTGACTTGTACTAGACAAACAAGACAACTTTGTTCATCCAACTGTCCCAATACACAACCTTAAAGTGTTTGTTGTTTATGTTTCTTCAGTGTATTGCTGTTTCAGGTCCGACCTGCCCTTACCCATACACTTTGGTTCTGGACGAATGCTTCTACCTGAGTCCACACCTGGTCACGTGGGAGGCGGCGCGTAGGCACTGTCAAGGAATGATGGGGGACTTGGCCACACCCAAATACCTCTACGCCATCAAGTCATTCCTACTGAATAAGTCAAACGTTGAAGGTTAGTATGGGAGGGGATGTGGTGTACTCACATTGTTGTGCTTCTATGGTCGCACTCTGCTTCTTGCTTCGCCTTTCGATTATTTTAGCTATGATGCAAAGACTCTTATCCGTTTCTCGTCATTTTTACAGTTAAAATTGTGTACGTAACTAATTTTAACAAGTGCTAAGTCTAACTCTCAACAATTATTAACAACCGAAGAAGTTCTTAATATACATTTCTGACTCGTCTGTGTATCCAAGATTCCATCTATTGTTACGTGTATTTG
Source organism: Procambarus clarkii (assembly GCF_020424385.1). Taxonomy (NCBI): domain Eukaryota; kingdom Metazoa; phylum Arthropoda; class Malacostraca; order Decapoda; family Cambaridae; genus Procambarus; species Procambarus clarkii. The sequence continues at coordinate 21,283 of NW_025557987.1, read as the reverse complement.
TTAAAAAGAAAATTTAATCATCACTTCAGAGTCTACCTCACTTATCACCGACGCGCCAAACTCGTGTTGATTTATCAGTTCCACAACCGAACACCTTCACTTAAACACCAGACATGAGACACCCTATTATAGGCCATCTATTAATATTATACTTTAACTCTCACATCAACAAATTCAGATGTTTCCCGGCTAGAAGCTGAATTCTGCCACTAATTCGTAATTATTATTATTACACAAAGAAAATATTAACGTGATGTATCAATGATAAGATCAGTAGATGTCATGAGGAGGATTCCCTGGGAGTACCCAGCGCCAAGGTTCGAATCCTTTTCATGACTCCTGTTGATTCTCATTATTTTTATTATTATTCTGACATCTTGTCCTTTTAGTTAATCATAACGATTATTGCATACCACTTTAGTATGCAGTCTTTCGTATCATTTACACTTTAGTGTGTTGTCTAACTGGACATTTACTCTTTAGTGTATCGTCTACTTGGCCATTTACACTTTAGCGTGTTGTCTACTGGCCATTTACACTTTAGCGTGTTGTCTACTGGCCATTTACACTAAGCCTACCTGGCCACTTACACTTTACCATATTCTACCTGGCCATTTACACTCTAGTGTACGATCTACCTGGTCATTTACACTGTAGTGTACGATCTACCTGGTCATTTACACTGTAGTGTACGGTCTACCTGGTCATTTACACTGTAATATACGATCTACCTGGCCATTTACACTGTAAAGTACAGGTTGACGACACGGTGAATAGTTAGTTGAGGGTGATGAGATGTGATGGGCTTGTGAGTTGCGGGTAGCTCCTAATTCCAAAAAGCGGTTTACACCATCATAAAGCTCCTACTAAGGATAATCACTCAGTGGATCATGATACTAGAAATGCGAGTGGATAAGGAGTTAAGGCGCTCCACTTAAGCCCCATTCCAGGTTCCCAAGGCCTGGCGTACAGTTGTGTGGTGGCGTTGAAAGCTGCGCCCTCTCTTGGTAAGGACTCAGGCCTACAACGTATTTACACTATATACACGAATCGTGAATCCATGTTTTCAAGAATTTCAGCCGTGACGAAGATATTAACGACGAAGGTTGTAGGGAAGAAGTCGTTTACCATGATATGCAGGAGATTGTGTGACAATATGTATTATATTATATATATATATATATATATATATATATATATATATATATATATATATATATATATATATATATATATATATATATATATGCTGAAAACTCACACCCCAGAAGTGACTCGAACCCATACTCCCACAACTGGTATGTACAGGGACGCCTTAATCCGCTGACCATCACGACCGGACATAAGGAAGTGATAGCCGAGGCTATATGAACCACTTCCCGCCGGCACTCGGATGGTAATCTTGGGCATAGCATTTTATCAAATCACCTCATTCTTTGGGGCACACGTGAGGAACACAAATGCAAACAAGCCTGAATGGTCCCCAGGACTATATACAACTGAAAACTCACACCCCAGAAGTGACTCGAACCCATACTCCCAGGAAACTGGTATGTACAAGACGCCTTAATCCACTTGACCATCACGACCGGACATAAGGAGGTGATAGCCGAGGCTATTTGAACCACCCCACCGCCGGCACTCGGATGGTAATCTTGGGCATAGCATTTTATCAAATCACCTCATTCTTTGGGGCACACGTGAGGAACACAAATGCGAACAAGCCTGAATGGTCCCCAGGACAATATGACAACTGAAAACTCACACCCCAGAAGTGACTCGAACCCATACTCCCACAACGCAACTGGTATGTACAAGGACGCCTTAATCCGCTTGACCATCACGACCGGACATAATGAAGTGATAGCCGAGGCTATATGAACCACTTCACCGCCGGCACTCGGATGGTAATCTTGGGCATAGCATTTTATCAAATCACCTCATTCTTTGGGGCACACGTGAGGAACACAAATGCAAACAAGCCTGAATGGTCCCCAGGACTATATACAACCCCAGAAGAAAAACTGAGGTGAAAAATATTGTCCTGAAAGAATGAGGTGATTTGATTTGGTAAAATGCTATGCCCAAGATTACCATCCGAGTGCCGGCGGGGAAGTGGTTCATATAGCTTCGGCTATCACTTCCTTATGTCCGGTCGTGATGGTCAAGCGGATTAAGGCGTCCCTGTACATACCAGTTGCGTGCTCCTGGGAGTATGGGTTCGAGTCACTTCTGGGGTGTGAGTTTTCAGTTGTATATAGTCCTGGGGACCATTCAGGCTTGTTCGCATTTGTGTTCCTCACGTGTGCCCCAAAGAATGAGGTGATTTGATAAAATGCTATGCCCAAGATTACCATCCGAGTGCCGGCGGGGAAGTGGTTCATATAGCCTCGGCTATCACTTCCTTATGTCCGGTCGTGATGGTCAAGCGGATTAAGGCGTCCCTGTACATACCAGTTGTGGGAGTATGGGTTCGAGTCACTTCTGGGGTGTGAGTTTTCAGTTGTATATAGTCCTGGGGACCATTCAGGCTTGTTTGCATTTGTGTTCCTCACGTGTGCCCCAAAGAATGAGGTGATTTGATAAAATGCTATGCCCAAGATTACCATCCGAGTGCCGGCGGGGAAGTGGTTCATATAGCCTCGGCTATCACTTCCTTATGTCCGGTCGTGATGGTCAAGCGGATTAAGGCGTCCCTGTACATACCAGTTGTGGGAGTATGGGTTCGAGTCACTTCTGGGGTGTGAGTTTTCAGTTGTATATAGTCCTGGGGACCATTCAGGCTTGTTTGCATATATATATATATATATATATATATATATGTATATATATATATATATATATATATATATATATATATATATATATATATATATATATATATATATATGCGGAAAATCAACAGAGAAATATGAAATGATGTGAACGTTTCGGCTTCAGTCTGGTGAGTGAGAACGTGAATCAGTCTGGTGTTGACAAAGGCTTTAACAAGCCGGGTTCGAGTCACTTCTGGGGTGTGAGTTTTCAGTTGCATATTGTCCTGGGGACCATTCAGGCTTGTTCGCATTTGTGTTCCACACGTGTGCCCCAAAGAATGAGGTGATTTGGTAAAATGCTATGCCCAAGATTACCATCCGAGTGCCGGCGGTGGGGTGGTTCAAATAGCTTCGGCTATCACCTCATTTTGTCCGGTCGTGATGGTCAAGTGGATTAAGGCGTCTTGTACATACCAGTTGTGTTGCTCCTGGGAGTATGGGTTCGAGTCACTTCTGGGGTATGAGTTTTCAGTTGCATATTGTCCTGGGGACCATTCAGGCTTGTTCGCATTTGTGTTCCTCACGTGTGCCCCAAAGAATGAGGTGATTTGGTAAAATGCTATGCCCAAGATTACCATCCGAGTGCCGGCGGTGGGGTGGTTCAAATAGCTTCGGCTATCACCTCATTTTGTCCGGTCGTGATGGTCAAGTGGATTAAGGCGTCTTGTACATACCAGTTGCGTTGCTCCTGGGAGTATGGGTTCGAGTCACTTCTGGGGTGTGAGTTTTCAGTTGCATATTGTCCTGGGGACCATTCAGGCTTGTTCGCATATATATATATATATATATATATATATATATATATATATATATATATATATATATATATATATATATATATATATATATATATATATATATATATATATATATGTCGTACCTAGTAGCCAGAACGCACTTCTCAGCCTACTATGCAAGGCCCGATTTGCCTAATAAGCCAAGTTTTCCTGAATTAATATATTTTCTCTATTTTTTTCTTATGAAATGATAAAGCATTTAATTATGTATGAGGTCATTTTTTTTTATTGGAGTTAAAATTAACGTAGATATATGACCGAACCTAACCAACCCTACCTAACCTAACCTAACCTATCTTTATAGGTTAGGTTAGGTTAGGTAGCCGAAAAAGTCAGGTTAGGTTAGGTTAGGTAGGTTAGGTAGTCGAAAGAACATTAATTCATGAAAACTTGGCTTATTAGGCAAATCGGGAATGCATAGTAGGCTGAGAAGTGCGTTCTGGCTACTAGGTACGACATTGTGGGGTTTTTCTTTTTTTACTTTCACGACTGCAATGTGTACGTCGCCAATGTACATGTGGCAGACGCTTCACGAAACTGTCGGAATTAGCAGAATAGAAACTACGAGAGCAACCGTACAGGGCCTGGGAGCAAGGTCGAGTTAGAGTCCTTGAGGGTCTCTTCTCAGACTAGCCTCACCTGGTCCTGGTCTACGTTGATCGTTAGAATCTCCTCAATGATTTAACACTTTAAGGGACTCCTAGGGTCTTCATCACATTTATAGTTTAGTGAATTAGTCAACTCGGTGTTGAAGACACCTAGAGCTGAAGGCTTGAGTAATATTGGCAGTATTCAGAAGTGGTTCAACGGAAACACCGCATAAAGCTTAACAGTAGTTTATTACTAACTTAACCAGTAATACAAAGGGTGCTTGATTTACTTTAGATTGGCGTCAGAAAGGCTATGGTTGCGTTAGCGAGACTCTTGACGTCTGACTAAACGACTCGTATCCACTCATGACGAAACACCTAACTTAACACAGTTGACAGCCAATCATTAACACGGCAACCTAACTGCCGGTATGCAAAGGGATCACAAGAGTTCCAACCGGATACTCGGTAATGATGATATGCAATAAACACAATGGCACTGCCAATGGGACAGGCAATAACATGCACAATAATATCACACAATAACTAAATGTGTGGTGTATGTGAAGCTCACATTCACAGACGAGTGAAGTGCCGTGATACCACACAGATAAACATGCATACACCGTCGGTTCACCTATGACCTGTGACAGGTATAAGAAGGTGAGAACTGTGGTTGATACCTTAGATCAACAAAGACACAATAAACAATGACAAGATCTTGTACTTACAGATAAGGTACCTTTCCTTACTCACTCACTCAGGCACATTTATGCAAGAACTCGTAGGTGGCCTGACAGCTGGTTTCGCTTGTAGACACGGAGGGTACTCGAAATAGGGCGCACCAACACACGCACACACTCTTGGGACTGGCGGTGCAACCCGTTCTCGCACTTTCTTACAGTCAATATTGACTTATTAAATACGTGCATATGTGACATACTAAACATACTAGTTTACCTTGAAAAGCTTCATAGAAAACACCGACCTTACCTAACCTTCTTAGTATGTTAAGATAAGCATCTTATTGCTTCGTAATTACAATTATTACTTAACCTATACCTATAATAGGTTAGGTAATAGAGAGAGAGAGGCTCTGTTGTTTACTGAGCCATACCTAGTGACATCCTGGCGCCACCGAGCCTAGCCTGCACAAGGTGCTGTGTGAATATCCTGGGAAGGTGCAGGAGTGGACGGGAAGTGCCCAGAGTGGACCTATACCTATAATAGGTTAAGTAATAATTGTAATTACGAAGGAATAAGATGCTTATCTTAACATACTAAGAAGGTTAGATAAGGTTGGTGTTTTCTATGAAGCTTTTCAAGGTAAACTAGTATGTTTAGTATGTCACATATGCACGTATTTAATAAGTCAATATTGACTATACGAAAGTACGAGAACGGGTTGGGCGGTGAGTAAGGGTGGTGACGTCAAGTGGTACAGTGAGGGGCGGCTGGCGGCTGCAGGTTATATGGTACCATACACTACACTGTACACTGTGGTACAGGCACACTGTGGTACAGGCACACTGTGGTACAGGCACACTGTGGTACAGGCACACTGTGGTACAGGCACACTGTGGTACAGGCACACTGTGGTAAAGTCACACACAGATTACTTAGGCGGCGGCACTGCCTTAGTTGACTCTAAGTCACTCACAACGATCTTTGTCACCAGGGGTTACTTGATACCAGTCTGTTTCGCTCTGGAGATTTTGTCACTTTAGGCTTCTGAACAATATATTCACACTCGTGATTCTGGGCGAGTGTGTGGTATATCGCAAAAATGCTGAGTTAACTTGACTGTGAGGAATAGACAGTGTTCAGTCTATTGGCAGATAGACAGAACAGCTACACGTCCACTGGGTAAGGTCTCCCTCACGTGAATAGTTTTTCCTGAGGCTCAGAGCATCTTGTGGGGCACACACCAGGGGATTACAATTTGACCAATAGCATAGCAGCAAATGGGCGGGAACCAATCATATTGAACGTTCGATGATCAGTAGGAGAGGTGACGTCATGAACACGTCACGACCACGTCATAGCTGTTATTCCCCATCTCGCCTGTTGAGGTTGACCTCAGGGTCACACTGTCGCCTCGCAGGCGTTCCCTCTCCTCTCTCACGCTCCGCACCGGCCAATGTACTCACTGACCCTGTGGCAAGTATGCTTAACTTCCCTGTATCTACTTCCTGCCTGGACATATGGCGGCCTCCGCATCATGAAAGTGTTCCTGGTTAAGTGGGCATTCTGGAGATACCCAACATGCCAGGTCACTATCCAGGGTTAAGAGATAGGGCCTTGTGCACGAAGTTGGTGCACTGGGTATGTCACTAGGTATGGCTTTACTGAGCCATACCTAGTGACATCCTGGCGCCACCGAGCCTAGCCTCCACAAGGTGCTGTGTGAATATCCTGGGAAGGTGCAGGAGTGGACGGGAAGTGCCCAGAGTGGACCATCTCAACAAAAACGGATCAAACAGGTGAATTTACAGTGTGGAATATAAGGGCAGTGAGGGCCACGCTGGCGCCCTGTACGCCTCCCACAGTGAAGATGTGGGGAGAGAGGGTATTGTAGTGTGGTCAGGAGAGGGGGGGGGGTCACCTATGTGCCACCCAGTGATTATAGAAATATATTTGGAAAAGAAAAACAGAAATTAGCAATCATTTTTAGTGTTAATGGAGCTCACAGTGTGTCAGACTACAAGTGTATGATTTATTCACCATTGTGCAGTGATATACAAGGAAATTGTACCAGTGTTTAAGTGTCACCCAGACCCACCTCTCCCTTCAAGGCGAGCGGTGTCCGGTCAACCCCCACATCCTCCCCGCCGGCCTCACCCTCCACTGTACCTCCTACCATCCCACCCCACCCACCCTGCATTCACTCGCTAGGCCTTGGGCTGAGAGGATGTGCGTGCCTCCTCTCCCCTCTAGGGGTTAAGCCCCTCATACCCAACCTGTGCTGTGCTGTACTACTGTACTACTACTGTGCTGCTGTGTGTCCCGACACTATTGCGTAAGCCACTAGTATCAAAGGAACCCTAGAGTGAACTAATACTTTGGGAGGACATGGGCATAGGCCTTAGCCTACCGCTCTCTTAGGGGAAGCCTACCAAACATTAGTGTTTGGTGCATTGTTGGTAACAACACAGCATCACCTGCACAGAGCACTTGGAACTCACTGTAAGACTCTGTAGCAAGAAGCTAAAGGCATAGCTCCAGGCAGCAACAAGCAAGGAGAGTGGTGGGGTGTAACCTGACCCCCCCACGGGCCCCATCGATCTCCCCTATCCCTTCCCGGATAGGAGGGTGACATAGCCGCCAATATATACAATGATGTCAGCTTTGTACGGAGTACCTGTACACGCCTAGAATAAGACTTATCTTCCCCACTTTCTCTTACTCTTCTCATTTCGCCATTTCAACAGGTCAAGTGGAACGGTCCAGTGGCCCATGCGGTTACCTGTAAAATCTGGGGGGCCACTTGATCTGGGCATCTGTTCACCCTTGTAGCAGGGTTAGGCTGTCTTAGGGAACATTCTGTCCACACATAGGACATAGGAGAATAAGTCACTGAGGGCTACCCTCTATGAGTCCCAACCAACCAAGTGGAAGGACGGAGTGCATAGCCCTCGGCTTAGGAGAGCTTATTCTAAGGAAGAGAAAGGAAGAGAAAAGCAACTAAACAAGATAGAATGAACAGGAACTGAGACAATGAAAGGACACCGAGTAAAAATCCGCCCCTCTGCGTGGCGGACAGGCTATCAGAGACAGAAGGAACTAGCAAATCTGTTATCCACTCTCAAAGTAAGATTTTCTAAAGTAATAACCACAAAGGACTCCTCATTCATAGCACTATGCTACCAGGATGTAGATGTTGACACAATCATCAAGGGAGAAAACATACGTATGTTGAGGGATGAACGTTTCCAGGTCATTATTCCCCCTGAGTTGCAGGCCAGGAAGACAATAATCCTGAAGGAATTACTGACGACACCCCTGAAAATATTAAACACGATATAGAACAGAGGAATGAGTTGGCCAAGGTAGAAAAGGTAATCCTCATGCCGAGATTGCCTAACATGATGAAAATAAGGTTTGAAGAAATCTCCATGGCACAGAAAGCCCTCAGCCAAGGAATCCATTGCAACTATTACCACCTTAGCACGGACAACAACAACCTTGAGCAGGAGGAATACTATAACATTACCCCTTGTTGGACATGCTATAAATACGATCACGCAGCAGCAGAGTGCCAACAAACGGGCAATGTATGTTCGGAATGTGCCGGGCAGGGACAAGCATACAAAGACTGCGCGAATAAATCAAACCCCAAATGTCTCAACTGTGAGGGCCCCCACCACACACTGGCATCAATATGTCCCACTAGGAAGAACATCCTAAAACAAAAAAGGGCCGAAGCCACAGCAAAAAAGACAGCAATGGCCAATAATACCTATGCAGGTATAACTACCACCAATGCTTGGTCAAACAAGGTTTCACATAATCCAGCAAACACTACCCCACACACTCCAGCAAACATGACCTCACAGGTAAATGGGGACCTACCCACAAAGATCCTGAGCAGTATGATCTTTGCTCATTTAGAAAACATAGCAAATCCAGGGTCATTTGGATCCGTAATTAGAGAAATGTACAAGAGGAATGGTCTCCCATTGATGGAATTCCCAGACACTCCCTCCTCCACTAAAATTATAAAAGCCCTGGTGGACAGCAATGTAGTCAGCACTACCCCAACTGTGACTAACTCCCAACAAGTGCCAGCACCCACGACTCCAGCATCCATCAACAAACCAGAGAAAGACGAAACAACACCAGCAACCACCACTCATGACCTACGGAGAGGTCCCACACACAAACAACAAAACATACAAGTACTATAGGGTACACGGGATCAGGGACACGCTTCGGCTTTCACTGTTTCCCGCACACCCACAGACAATGCTGCTCACTCAAACCCAGTCACCCAAGCCTAAGTAGAGGTCCCAAACAAAATCAATTTCTTCTCAAGAAAAGCAACCCAAACGGTTACCCTCAAAACCCTCCAAGAACAAATAAAAACTCAGCACATAAAATTCCAACACAACAGTCCCGATGTCACTATGAATGAAGTGTGCGACCAGATAATGTCGAGTACTTTTCACCAAAACCCAAACCCCATAACCATTCAACAGATAAGCGGCGAGAACTTTAACGCAATGCGCAATGGTTATAGATCGATCCCAAACAATCCACAAGGTGGAAGAGACCCATCAGATTCAACATAGCTATCCAGTCATTAACAATAATTCAACACAATGTTCTTTGCTGGACTCCGCACAGAGCATTGGAACTCAGCAACCTGTACAGAGAAATAGACCCTGATATAATACTCATTAACAGCTATGGAAAAAAGAGTGGTGAGAAGATCAAGATCTTCAATTACAAAATTTACCAGGTCAACAGAGCTGACCAGGCCAACGATGGAGCGGCAATTGCCGTAAAAAGAAATATCCCACACAAAATTCTAGATAACTTCCAAGAAAACTTCCTGGCAATTGAACTCCAAACCACGAAAGGTATAATCTTCATAGGAACATGCTACCAACCACCAAGACGTCCTTACCTTCCCCTTGCCGACATCATGAAACTCACCAGAAGGAACAGACCTGCCTACTTCCTGGGAGATCTGATAGCTAAGCACAGAACACTGGGACATGGAAGAAACAACCAAGCAGGAGAAGCCATGCACAATATGATAAGGAACGGAAATCTAACCCACCTGGGCCCAGACTTCCCAACTTACGTCAGACAAGGACACAGTGGTAAACCAGACATAATACTGTCAAACAATCACCACTTCCTAAACACCCGCATAGAAAGGGGCCCTGTGAGCACAAGCGACCACTTACCAATAATAATGACGCTATCAACTAACCCCATTCAAAAACCCTCACCACCAAGACTTCAATACACTAAAACTGACTGGGAAGCGTTCAAAACCAGTGCACAGGAAATCAGTGTCACAGATTTTAATGGAAAGGAAACATCATGCATAAACGCTGAGTTAAATACATGGATTAGCACCATAGAAAAATGCATGAATGATCACATACCCGTACACTCCCACACCCTCCAGCCACTGAGGCGCTCAGGACACTGCAAACCAGATATAACAACCTTCTACAACTCATAACACAACACGGGTGGACGGATGAGAGCAAAAGACTACAAAGGGAACTACAAGATGACCTGCAAGATCTGTGCAAAACAGAGTACACCAAACAATGTGATGACCTAATAAGCAAAATTCAAGTCGACTACAGAAACCCAGGAAAGTTCTGGAAAAAAGTAAAGACCCTGACGGGAAGCTCTTCTGAGGAAACACCCTACATCATAGACGCCTCAGGAAATAAACTCTGAGGAGAGAGAACAAGAACAGGAATTCAGGAAGTTCTGGGAAAAAATATTAAGGATAAACCCAGAAGAAAATTTTAATTTTTGCTCAATTAATGAAAGGAAAATTACAACTCAAGTCGATAACAGAGCTGCAGCACTACTCCCGACGCAAACAATAAACCTTAACATACGCGATGACTGCCACCTTATGAAACACATAACCATTGCGGAGGTCCATAAAACAATTGTGGGTTTCAAGAACAAGGCACCGGGCAACAGCAAGATAAATAAGATGGTATTATCCAACCTACCAGTGATTGCACTCCATCAATACACATGTATAATAAATGCAGCTCTTGCATCTGGACTTTTCCCCACATACTTCAAGAATGCCACAATAAGATTAATCCCCAAGCCAGGTAAACCCCCAACCCAAACAGAAAATTACAGGCCAATTTCCCTCGTCGAAGTACCAGGTAAAATATTCGAAAAAATTATCAGACAACAGAACTGCTAGGCTTAATATCGGCAGCTACTTGGGTGATGTAACAGAACTGAAAAGTGGAGTACCACAAGGAAGCTGCCTCTCCCCCACTCTATTCAGCATATATACAGCTGACCTACCCCTTATGGGGCCTCGTAGCCTGGTGGAGAGCGCGCAGGACTCATAATTCTGTGGCGCGGGTTCGATTCCCGCACGAGGCAGAAACAAATGGGCAAAGTTTCTTTCATCCTGAATGCCCCTGTTACCTAGCAGTAAATAGGTACCTGGGTGTTAGTCAGCTGTCACGGGTTGCTTCCTGGGGGTGGAGGCCTGGTCGAGGACCGGGCCGCGGGGACACTAAAGCCCCGAAATCATCTCAAGATAACCTCAAGATAACCCCAACCCCAACATGGAGAATACATCACATACGCTGACGAAGTCACCCAAATAATTACCAACAGGGCCCATCAAAGCCGATACTAGTCGACAAGACTAAGGCAGCAATTGAACTCATAAACAACTTTGAGAAGCAATGGAAAATTAGCACCAACAAAAGTTTCAGATAATACACATTGCGAAAAGAAACCCGGACCCCATCATCCTTGACAACCATCAGATCCAATAAGGAGAGGTATGCAGAATACTGGGACTTATGATAAATAGAACAGGGATACAAATTCATGTAAGGGACCGACTAAACAAAGCCAAAACAGCCTTAGGAAAATTTAGAAGATTCCGAAGCCTCAGTACTAACATCTAGATCCACCTATATAAGGCTCTAGTTCGGCCGCATCTAGAGTATCCCCCAGTACCATTACACACCATAAAGAAAACTAGCATGCAAAAACTGCAAGCAGTGCAAAATAAGGCGCTAAGGAGAGCAGCAAAACACCGTCCACCATATGATCAGACAATCCAGGAGCTCCATGAACTCCTGAACATACAGCCACTAAACATCAGACTACAGCACCAAGCCATCAGGGTGTGGAACACCATCGAAATGTTAGAGGACCCAATGCCACCCAATGTTAGAAAGATTACTCCAAGATGAGACGCCCCGCTCCCACAGCTGGTAGCCCAAGAGCCTCGATTCTCTAGATGAAAACCCAGCCCTACAATACATAATTCCCAGATGATATACTAACCAGATATCCTTTCCCCCATAATTGAAAAATTTAGTATGTATGTGTATAGTTATGTAATTGCATATGTATATGGGTATATATGTAAGTACGTGGGTGTATATATATATATATATATATATATATATATATATATATATATATATATATATATATATATATATATATATATATATATATATATATATATATGTATGCATGTATGTATATATGTATACATATACGAACTTAAAACAGAACAACATGTGTGGAAGCATCAGGGAGTGTGTATATATGAATGCTACACAGTATTTATCTATAGACATCCATATGTGGTGAAACACATGTGAAGAACCTCTCACACACTCACAGCTCCCTGACAAGAGGGAGCCAGCTTAGCTTAGCTGCCAACACCCACACATCGTGTCAGCAAGGCGGACAGCCCGCCTGCTTTCATACCTCTCACTGTATTTTCCACTTCTACACTTCCCTTCACCTATGCCTCTCCTTCCTCTTTATCCCCCCCCCCCCAAAAAAAAAAACTGCAGCTGGGCGTCTCCCACCCACCTATTCACTGCCCACACAGTGCCTGTTGCCGAGATGTGACACCCCCCATGCACCCAGATATGGCACAGGTCACAGCAAGCATTCAGGTTCCTCCCAAAAGAGAGGGAGACACAAGTACCCACATGAGTGGTGAGTGCGAGGGACAGCTAACCACCCCTGCTGCCAACACAAGTGTCCACCCTCCCACGTCACGCCGATGTCACAGCCCGCCCCGGGGACGGAGGGAACTCCCCCAACTAACCAGGAACCCCTCAGCCAAGAACACGGTCCTGGGAACAATGCACCCAGAGGCGCACCCAGAGGGGGACCCAGACCCAGAGGAACGTGTCGGGTTTGTGACGAATCTCACAGCCTTAGAAACGATGGAACCCTACGTCAGCACAACGGCTGTGAGGGTTCATGGACGGAACCTGTAGAGAGAGAAGGCCCACAGGTCCCCCCGGCCACCCCCACACATCCCAGCAAACTTCATGTCATCAGATGACCTCCTGGGGGCCATCAAAGCATCCACCACCAGAACTCTTCCCCACATTCCTAAAGCAGCGCGCCCATTTGCAGCAGGGAAATATACAGACCTTCTAAGGAAAGTGAATGAACGGTCTGAAAATCTTAATGCTGCAGCCACCATCAAAGCATGGCATAATTTGCTCCTGTTTGGCAATATTTGCTTAGGCGTACCTGCAAGAGGAGGCAAGTCACTAGCCTCATCAGTCACTAGGGCAATAAATAATTTCCCCAGAGCTGACAACTTGATCCCCATCCCTCCTCAACGCAAAAACCGTCGTGGAAGACCCAAGAGTTCCAATGATAATTTTAAGCTTGGAACACAAGTGACCAAGAAAATTGAAGAGGGCAACACAGTAGGGGCAATTAGGTTACTTACCAGTGAAGAAACAATCGCCCCTAGAAATACTGCAACTGCCGACTCACTGAGAGAGAAGCACCCTCCCAGAGTACCATGGGAACCCACTGCTCGGGACACAAATGTCCCAGACATGGGACCTCTATTCCTCCAAGCGTCAGAGGTATACAAAGCCATCATGTCATTTCCGCCAGGCTCAGCAGGGGGATACACTGGAGTAAGACCTCAGCACCTCAAGGAGATGACAAACCCAGTTCTCGGCGAAGTTGCCGAGACACTACTGTCAGAGATCACGAAGTTTGTCAACGACTGTCTCTCCGGGTTGATCCCAGATACAATTAAACCCTTCTTCTTCGGAGCATCCCTTTGTGCCCTTAAGAAGAAGGATGGTGGAGTCAGACCCATTGCCGTGGGTAACACACTTCGGCGCCTTGTTGCTAGGGCAGCTGTCAGAAAAATTAGCATAGACGCTGCGACGATGCTTCGACCCCATCAACTAGGTTTTGGCGTCCCCCATGGCTGTGAAGCAGCAGCTCTTGCAGCACGAGCCTATATCAAGCACCTCCCAGAAAATAAGGCATTAATTAAATTAGACTTTAAAAATGCCTTCAACCAGGTAAAAAGGGATGTGGTACTGGAAGCAGTTCGAACCAGCTTTCCTTGTCTACTTCCCTTCGTTTCAGCAGGGTACAGTAGGGAATCGACACTGTTGTTTGGGGAACATGAAGATGTTTCCGCAGGTGCCCAGCAGAGAGACCCACTTGCCCCTTTCCTTTTCTGCATGGCAGCTAAGGAGGTCACAAGCAGGTTGTCCAGCGAATTCAACATCTGGTTCCTGGACGATGGCACCCTGGCAGGGACACAGGAATCCCTGCTAGGAGATCTTCAGCTAGTGAAATCTAAGGGAGAGGAGTTAGGCTTTACACTAAATCCATCAAAGTGTGAAATCATCTCATCCAGCCAACCGATCATAGATGCAGTGCGAATCATATTGCCAGGAGCCCAAGTAATCGCTCCCACCGACAGTGTGCTGCTAGGGGCACCTCTGGGCTCGAGCGCCATTGAGGTAGTCCTCGAAGAAAAGCTTAAAGACCTGAGGAGGATGGAGGCGCGAATAGGGGCTTTGGATGCTCACGATGCTTTGTACCTTCTTGCAAGGTGCCTGGCCTTGCCCAGACTTACCTATTTCCTCAGGTGTGTTCCTTCCTTTGACAGCCCAAAATTAACGGAATACGACTCACTCCTAAAGACAATAACTATGAAAGTGTTAAACCTCTCCCTGCAAGATGACCAGTGGGACCAAGCAACGCTCCCAGTTAGACTCGGGGGTATAGGTATTCGCAAGGCGACACAGTTAGCATTGCCGGCATTCTTATCCTCGACCAGTGCTACAAGTGAATTAGTGAATGAAATACTACCAGAATACCTAAGGAACTCCACTGGGATTCGTGATCCCAAATTTGTGGAAGGAGCTGGTCAGTGGGACACTCTTGCCAATTCACACACCCGACCAACTTTTCCAAACGACGGTAAACAGGCCAAATGGGATAGCCCCATAGTGGAGAACATCGCCAAAGCATTGCTGGACGCAGCTTCTCAGAAGGACAGAGCGCGTCTCCTAGCTGTGCAAGCCCCCCATGCTGGGGACTTCCTGTTGGCAGTCCCTAATTCCGCCTTGGGCACCCGCCTGGACCATCGGGCCCTAAGTATTGGTGTTGCTCTGCGCCTTGCCGCCCCTATCTCCACCGAACACCGGTGTATTTGCGGCCATGCACGGGCAGACCAATACGGCAGCCATGGTCTCATCTGTCGTAAGACACAGGGAAAGATTGCCAGACATGAAGCAGTCAATGACATCATCAAGAGAAGTTTGGCTACAGCTGGGTGTCCAGCACAAAGGGAACCCCAGTTGTGCAGACCTGACAACAGCCAAAAACGCCCAGATGGAGTCACCCTGCAGCCATGGAGGGAAGGTAAACAGGTCGTATGGGATTACACCTGTGCATCTACATTGGCTGATACCTATTTACGTTACAGCTCAGCGGAGGGAGGTGGGGCAGCCACCTTCAGGGAGACCCAGAAAATCAACAAGTACAGAGACCTAGAACGTTGTTACAGGTTCGTGCCGATAGGCTCTGAGACTCTGGGCGCCTGGGGTAAATGTGCACTCAAGTTTTTAAAGGAGGTTGGTGAGGAACTCATTGGGAAAACTAGAGACCCACGAGCAGCCAGTTTCCTGTTCCAGCGCCTCAGTGTCGCAGTTCAGAGGGGAAATGCGTGCTGTATCCTGGGTACGCACCCAACCTCCGAGGAGCTGGACGAGGTCTTCGAACGCTGATTGTTTAATTGTTATATATTTGTGTGTGTGTGTGTGTGTTCTCTGTAAACTGTAGCATTGCAATAAAATAAAACAAAATAAAACAAAACATACAAAAAAATAATAGGGGTGGTAGGAGAAGAAAAGAATAAAGTATTCAGTGAGAATCCACAAGATCTTCTCTGAATGCTCTTTGTTTTCTTCTTCGAGGATGTGGGTCCCTGCAATTGCACCAGAGGTGGTACCCCATATATATATATATATATATATATATATATATATATATATATATATATATATATATATATATATATATATATATATATATATATATATATATATATATATATATATATATATATATATATATATATATAACCATCCGAGTGCCGGCGGGGGGTGGTTCAAATAGCCTCGGCTATCACTTCATTATGTCCGGTCGTGATGGTCAAGCGGATTAAGGCGTCCCTGTACATACCAGTTGCGGTGCTCCTGGAGTATGGGTTCGAGTCACTTCTGGGGTGTGAGTTTTCAGTTATATATATATATATATATATATATATATATATATATATATATATATATATATATATATATATATATATATATATATATATATATATATATATATATATATATATATATATATATATATATATATATATATATATATATATATATATATGTCGTACCTAGTAGCCAGAACGCACTTCTCAGCCTACTATGCAAGGCCAAATATATATATATATATATATATATATATATATATATATATATATATATATATATATATATATATATATATATATATATATGTCGTACCTAGTAGCCAGAACGCACTTCTCAGCCTACTATGCAATGCCCGATTTGCCTAGTAAGCCAAGTTTTCCTGAATTAATATATTTTCTCTAATTTTTTTCTTATGAAATGATAAAGCTACCCATTTCATTAAGTATGAGGTCAATTTTTTTTAATGGAGTTAAAATTAACGTAGATATATGACCGAACCTAACCAACCCTACCTAACCTAACCTAACCTATCTCTATAGGTTAGGTTCGGTTAGGTAACCAAAAAAGTTAGGTTAGGTTAGGTTAGGTAGGTTAGGTAGTCGAAAAACAATTAATTCATGAAAACTTGGCTTATTAGGCAAATTTGGCCTTGCATAGTAGGCTGAGAAGTGAGTTCTGGCTACTAGGTACGACATATATATATATATATATATATATATATATATATATATATATATATATATATATATATATATATATATATATATACATGCAAACAAGCCTGAATGGTCCTCAGGACTATATACGACTGAAAATTCACACCCCAGAAGTGACTCGAACCCATACTCCCAGGAGCAACGCAACTGGTATCTACAGGACGCCTTAATCCGCTTGACCATCACGACCGGACATAAGGAAGTGATAGCCAAAGGATTAAGGCGTCCTGTAAATACCATTTGCATTGCTCCTGGGAGTATGGGTTCGAGTCACTTCTGGGGTGTGAGTTTTCAGCCGTCATATATATATATATATATATATATATATATATATATATATATATATATATATATATATATATATATATATATATATATATATATATATATATATATATATATATATATTCTGTATTTACTATCTTCTGATTTAGGGCTTCTATCCCTCTAACTGTTTTCTTAGTATCAGGGCTTAGCTGAAAGAGGAGGAGTTCTCCAAAACTCATTTTCGTAATTTTAAGGTGAAGAAAAAAGTGAATTACTATAGAATGTATTACACTTATTTATACAATTTGCACAACGTTTCAAACCTCCATGGTTCATTCTCAAGTGAAGAGAATTTTCAGAACTGGTTGATTTATACCTACACTGGGTCATGTGATAAGGCAATAAAGGTCAAAACATGGGGGATACATAAGGGATAAATGGGGGGTGAGGTACATAAGAACATAATAATAAAGGTAACTGCGGAAGACTTACTGGCCCATACGAGGCAGCTCCTATCTACATACAAAGATTAATCAGGTGTAATTGGCCTGTTATGTTTAACAGTGTCTTCTATGTTGGCATCGTTATGTTCAGACCAGAACATAACGATGCCAACACAGAAGATCCTGATGAGTTTCACTTACGAGATGGAGAAGGATGGGAAGCTGCCCTTTCTAGATGTAACAGTCATGGAAAGGAGCGAAGGTTTCCACACTGCAGTCTACACGAAGGAAACAATGTGCCTCAGTGCCAACAGTGACTGCCCAGACAGGTACAAGAGGAGTGTTGTCAACGCTTATGTCGACCATGCTCTCAGCCACAGCTCAGGATGGAAGCAAGTCAATGAAGAGCTCTGTAGGGTAAGGCAGGTCCTAGTCAACAACGGCTTCTCCAATGGTTTCGTTGAAGACATCATAAGAAGAAAGGTGAAACGCCATGCAACCTCTGAAGAGTCAACACAACACAACACCTGTACCCCCTATTAGAAAATTTTCCAGGAACTTCTTTTCCACAGCTCATAAAACAGAGGAATGGGTCCTGAAAGATATTGTTAAATTAATAAGAACGTTATCCCTACAGACAAAAATCAGAAGATATAATTGACCATTTACTATAAAACCAAAAACACGGCCAACCTACTGAATAAAAACTCTCCAGACACAAAGCAGAACGTCTTAAAGGAGACAAACGTCATCTATGCCTTGAAATGCCCACTTGGGGACTGTAAGCCCCAAAGAACTCAGTGTACATGCAAGACAACAACATCTCTTTCCAGGCGATTAACAATGCAAAAGCAACAGGGCTCCATTAAGGAACATATAATCTCTTCCCACAACCAGACCATCACCAGAGAAGTCTTAACAAACAACACAGAAATCATCGATAGATACAGTGATAGCAGGTGGCTTGACATCTGCGAGGCACTACACATCAAAAATTCAACACCAGCAATCAGCAGCCAATTAATGCACAACTATATTCTCCCCACTTCAAAACTCCGTACCAATATACAAGCATCAAGAGGAAGTATGGGGCAATAGGCCCTTTGCAGTTACTTCCATTCTTCCCTCTCAATTATTCAATTAATACCCAATGTTCCGTGTTCTGTCTTGTGTGGGTCAAAAGTTTGTTCACCTCATCCAAAACTGTTGCAACATTTCATCCAACCCAAATGTGAGTATATAAGTAAATAGTTATCAAAAAGAAGGCACCAAACCGGGAAGGTTATGTAGCACCATCAAATGCGCGGGATAATCAGAGGGCGCTAAATATCACCAAGGACGCCAATACGAAAACAGAAAAGCATAAGGCGAACGATATCAAAAGTATCCAAAACACCAAGAATACTATCGAGAGACAAGCGACGGCGGGGGACAGTCGGAAAACAAGACACACGCTCATCCCAGAAGTCAGAGGTCACATTCAACAAGGATATGTACGACCGTAAGAGGGACAATGCAATTAGGACAATAAGAAGCAGGGCGGCACTCCATCAAGTGACCATGAGTTAAGTGAGTATGGCCAATACGCAGCCTCACCAGAGCCGTTTACCATCGCCGATTACGGTGGTAGGAGGACGGCCACGAGGACACACAACCTTTAAGAGAGCGTAGTTTGTTACTAGTTACAGACGATCAACAAGCCTGCCAACGTGTAGGGATGGAGGAATGGATAACTGGGTAAAAGTTGGAATAAGGAATACCTTACGAGAGATGGGACAAGAGCGGACAGCTTCCCTGGCGGCTGCGTCCTCACGCTCATTTAAAGAGACACCAATATGGCTGGGAACCCAACAAAACTCAACCGACTTAAATTTACAGTGAACAATAAACAGCCAATGCTGGATCTCGACAACCACTGGATGACCCGGATTAAAGGACCCAAGAGCCATGAGGGTACTACGAGAGTCAACAACAACTACAAAGGAAGATTGACAACGAGAGAGCAGGAGACGAAGAGCATAGAGAATAGCATAAAGCTCCGCCGTGAATATGCTAGTCTCCGGAGGTAAGCGACACATATAAGTGTGACCAGGAAAAACAACAAAGTAGCCAACACTGTCTGCAGACTTAGACCCATCAGTGAAGACGGAAACGGAGTGGGAGTGAGAAGAAAAGTGCTCAAGGAAAAGGCGTTTTAGAACTGTAGGAGGGGTAAAAGCTTTAGTGATGCGGGTCAAGGATGTACAAAACTGCGGAAGGGGGACTCTCCACGGGGGCAAAGAAGGAACAACACGAGGAAAAATATTAGAAATACGAATGGAAAGAGAATCCTGTAAGCAAGAAAACCGGACAGAGAGAGGGAGGTGGTGAAGACGAACAGGAACGGCAGGAGGGGTAAAAAGTTAAAGCCCGACAGAGGCAAGTGGAAGGATGTTGCAAGGACCGCGCAAGATAGCAAAGACAGTAGCGATCCTGGAGAGACAGGAAGCCAGTGTCAACATACAAGCTGAGGACGGGAGTCGAACGAAAGGCACCAGAACTGAGGCGCAACCCAGAATGGTGCAAAGCATCAAGATGGCGAAGACTAGAAGGAGAAGCAGACGAGTAAGCAGGCCAACCATAATCGAACTTAGACAGAACGAGAGAGGAATGTAAAGCAAGGAGAGTGCGCCTATCCGCTCCCCAAGAAGTATGGGACAATACCCGAAGGAGGGCAAGGGCCTTAGAGCACTCAACACGGAGGTAAGAGATATGGGGAGACCAAGACAAACGACTGTCAAAGAATAACCCCAAAAGCTTCGCGGAATCTTTGTACTCAAGGGGATGACCATAAAGTGACAAAGACAGACGAAGAACGACCTGTTTCCAAGTAAAAGTCATGGCACAAGTCTGATCATCGACATTGAGAGCAGAAAAGACGCCTGATGGAAGAGGGGTAAGACGACCATTGAGGGCAACCAGAAAGAGAGTAGTGCTCAGAACACTACCCTGGGGCACCCTGGGGCACACCTTTGTATTGCTGAAAAGAGGCAGAGAGAGCTGTACCAAGCCTCACCCGAAAGGAACGACGAGAGAGGAAGCTGCAGAAAAAGAGGGAGATGACCAAGAAGGCCAAAAGAATGAAGCTGGGATAGAATATGATATCGCCAAGTGGTTTCGTAAGCCTTTTCCAGGTCAAAAACGACAGCAATAACGGAGGTCTTCGCTTCAAAAGCAGTACGAATATAGACCTCTAAGTTCACCAGGACATCTGTTGTGCTGTGGCACATGCGGAAACACGTCAGACGAACGTTAACCATACGTTCAAAGAGTTTGCAGATACAACTTGTGAGGGCAATAGGGCGAAAGTCCTTAGGAGATGTTCCCAGAGACCCTGGTTTGCAAACAAGGA
>NW_025557986.1:0-25232 GCF_020424385.1 Procambarus clarkii | reverse complement strand
TAGAGACAATCTTATATATATATATATATTAAATAAATCTCAATAGCAAACAGATGATTATATGGTCACAATATATCACATTAAAAATATCACTGTATCTTCCAGACATTAAATTAAAAATTATTATATGTATGGCTATGACAGAACCAAAAATGTATAACTTAACTCCAACTAGATGTTATCTCCCTGGTTCCAGATCAGCTACTGATGGCAATTTTATAAAAATGTGCAAAGAAAACCTCAGGAACCTCATTGAACTTGGGTAACTCTATATACTTATTCATCCTGATGGGATTATTATCACTATTTATTGAAACATTACTAGTATTTCCATGCCCAGCTGCCATACGCTGTGATTCAAGCCTGACGTTATTGTCAGCCATTTGTTGTTGAATCTCTAATTGCCTAGTTTGTTCCTCGGCTTGTTGCTTCTTTGTGGCTTCTATTTGCAACTGTACCGCAATTTCTAAACGCCTAGTCTCAAGCTCCCTTTGCTGAGCTTCAGGCTCTAATATTTGCTGTTGCTGTTGAGCTTCAATCTCTCTTTGACGAGCTTCAGCCTCTAATATTTTCTGTTCCTTTTGAGCTTCAAGCTTAGCATTGGCTATTTGCGCTTCTAACTCAAGACGCTTTAACGTCATCTGATCACTCGACTCCTCTCTTAACTCCTCTAGAATTTCTTCCTCTAACTCCCCATTCTCAACAAAATGCGTCACAATGACTTTCAATATTTGGGCTTTAACCATTCTATTGGTGGCGGTCAAATCCAACTGATTTGCCATTTGTATTAACTCAGTCTTTTTAAGGTTCTGAATCCCTTCAAAGTCTGGGTGAGCCACCAACGCTGCAAGCTGAAACGTCGATATATGCAATAAAAACGGAACTTCTCCCCTTTTAATATCTTCCTCAGAATTTTAACGAGAAACAAATAGTTGATTGAAAATGAAGTATTTAAGGTTATTATCTAATCAATTATGTGTTTGCATCATTTTTATCGTATATATAATGAATTAAACCCATAAACTGAAAATTCACAAAAACGTGGAAAAACGGCAAAATATTGCCTAATTCGATGATATTTTGTTTAAATCACATAGAGGAAAAGTGGATGATAAACGTCAAAATATTGCTAAATTCGATGATTTTTCGTACGAAACAAAATGCAAGAAAACTTGCTTAAAATGCAATATTATGCGACATTCTGAGATTTGAAGGCCAAATCATATATCGTGATACTACATGAAATAGTATCGAAATATTGGTAAAAATGAATATATATACGTAATATCAAACTACATGATTAACGTGAAAAAGTCACTATTATACAATATTTGAGGATTTTAACTTCAAATCATAGAGCGAGGTTTCGTATTATTTAGATCCAAGAAAAGATATATGACAATGTTGTTTTCAATACAAATGATAAAAAACAATGTGTTTTCATTAGCATTAACTAAAATGTTCTTGATTTTCCGTTTATATTACCGACGGAAGATGTACACGTAAAACCGCTCTAATCCGGCTGAAACGTCGATATATGCAATAAAAACGGAACTTCTCCCCTTTTTAATATCTTCCTCAGAATTTTAACGAGAAACAAATAGTTGATTGAAAATGAAGTATTTAAGGTTATTATCTAATCAATTATGTGTTTGCATCATTTTTATCGTATGTATAATGAATTAAACCCATAAACTGAAAATTCACAAAAACGTGGAAAAACGGCAAAATATTGCCTAATTCGATGATATTTTGTTTAAATCACATAAAGGAAAAGTGGATGATAAACGTCAAAATATTGCTAAATTCGATGATTTTTCGTACGAAACAAAATGCGAGAAAACTTGCTTAAAATGCAATATTATGCGACATTCTGAGATTTGAAGGCCAAATCACATATCGTGATACTACATGAAATAGTATCGAAATATTGGTAAAAATGAATATATTTACGTAATATCAAACTACATGATTAACGTGAAAAAGTCACTATTATACAATATTTGAGGATTTTAACTTCAAATCATAGAGCGAGGTTTCGTATTATTTAGATCCAAGAAAAGACATATGACAATGTTATTTTCAATACAAATGATAAAAATCAATGTGTTTTGATTAGAAATAACTAAAATGTTCCTGATTTTCCGTTTATATTACCGATGGAAGATGTACACGTAAAACCGCTCTAATCCGGATGAAACGTCGATATATGCAATCAAACAGAACTTCTCCCCTTCTCCCCTTACTCAGTATTTTAACGAGAAACAAATAGATGATTGAAAATGAAGTATTTAAGGTTATTATCTAATCAATTATGTGTTTGCATCATTTTTATCGTATATATAATGAATTAATACCCTTAGACTGCAAATTCACAAAAACGTAGAAACCGGCAAAATATTGCCTAGTTCGATGATATTTTGTTTAAATCACATAGAGGAAAAGGGGATGATAAACGTCAAAATATTGCTAAATTCGATGATTTTTCGTACGAAACAAAATGCAAGAAAACTTGCTTAAAATGCAATATTATGCGACATTCTGAGATTTGAAGGCCAAATCACATATCGTGATACTACATGAAATAGTATCGAAATATTGGTAAAAATGTATATATTTACGTAAAATCAAACTACATGATTAACGTGAAAAAGTCACTATTATACCATATATGAGGATTTTAACTTCAAATCATAGAGCGAGGTTTCGTATTATTTAGATCCAAGAAAAGACATATGACAATGTTGTTTCCAATTCAAAAGATAAAAATCAATGTGTTTTCATTAGCATTAACTAAAATGTTCCTGATTTTCTGTTTATATTACCTATGGAAAATGTACACGTAAAACCGCTCTAATCCTGCTGAAACGTCGATATATGCAATAAAAACAGAACTTCTCCCCTTTTCAATATCTTACTCAGTATTATAACGAGAAACAAATAGTTGATTGAAAATGAAGTATTTAAGGTTATTATCTAATCAATTATGTGTTTGCATCATTTTTATCGTATATATAATGAATTAATACCCATAGACTGAAAATTTACAAAAACGTGGAAAAACGGCAAAATATTGCCTAATTTGATGATATTTTGTTAAAATCAAATAAAGGAAAAGGGGATGATAAAAGTCAAAATATTGCTAAATTCGATGATTTTTCGTACGAAACAAAATGCAAGAAAACTTGCTTAAAATGCAATATTATACGAAATTCTGAGATTTGAAGGCCAAATCACATATCGTGATACTACATGAAATAGTATCGAAATATTGGTAAAAATGAATATATTTGCCTAATATCAAACTACATGATTAACGTGGAAAAGTCACTATTTTACCATATATGAGGATTTTACCTTCAAATCATAGAGCGAGGTTTCGTATTATTTAGTTCCAAGAAAAGACATATGACAATGTTGTTTCCAATACAAATGATAAAAAACAATGTGTTTTCATTAGCATTAACTAAAATGTTCCTGATTTTCTGTTTATATTACCTATGGAAAATGTACACGTAAAACCGCTCTAATCCTGCTGAAACGTCGATATATGCAATAAAAACAGAACTTCTCCCCTTTTCAATATCTTACTCAGTATTTTAACGAGAAACAAATAGTTGATTGAAAATGAAGTATTTAAGGTTATTATCTAATCAATTATGTGTTTGCATCATTTTTATCGTATATATAATGAATTAAACCCATAAACTGAAAATTCACAAAAACGTGGAAAAACGGCAAAATATTGCCTAATTCGATGATATTTTGTTTAAATCACATAGAGGAAAAGTGGATGATAAACGTCAAAATATTGCTAAATTCGATGATTTTTCGTACGAAACAAAATGCAAGAAAACTTGCTTAAAATGCAATATTATGCGACATTCTGAGATTTGAAGGCCAAATCACATATCGTGATACTACATGAAATAGTATCGAAATATTGGTAAAAATGAATATATTTACGTAATATCAAACTACATGATTAACGTGAAAAAGTCACTATTATACAATATTTGAGGATTTTAACTTCAAATCATAGAGCGAGGTTTCGTATTATTTAGATCCAAGAAAAGATATATGACAATGTTGTTTTCAATACAAATGATAAAAAACAATGTGTTTTCATTAGCATTAACTAAAATGTTCTTGATTTTCCGTTTATATTACCGATGGAAGATGTACACGTAAAACCGCTCTAATCCGGCTGAAACGTCGATATATGCAATAAAAACAGAACTTCTCCCCTTTTCAATATCTTACACAGTATTTTAACGAGAAACAAATAGATGATTGAAAATGAAGTATTTAAGGTTATTATCTAATCAATTATGTGTTTGCATCATTTTTATCGTATATATAATGAATTAATACCCATAACTGAAAATGAAAATTCACAAAAATTCGATGATATGGAAAGAACGGCAAAATATTGCCTAATTCGATGATATTTTGTTTAAATCACATAAAGGAAAAGGTCAAATAAACGTCAAAATATTGCTAAATTCGATGATTTTTCGTACGAAACAAAATGCAAGAAAACTTGCTTAAAATGCAATATTATGCGAAATTCTGAGATTTGAAGGCCAAATCACATATCGTGATACTACATGAAATAGTATCGAAATATTGGTAAAAATGAATATATTTACGTAATATCAAACTACATGATTAACGTGAAAAAGTCACTATTATACAATATTTGAGGATTTTAACTTCAAATCATAGAGCGAGGTTTCGTATTATTTAGATCCTGACAATGTTGTTTCCAATACAAATGATAAAAATCAATGTGTTTTCATTAGCATTAACTAAAATGTTCTTGATTTTCCGTTTATATTACCGATGGAAAATGTACACGTAAAACCGCTCTAATCCGGCTGAAACGTCGATATATGCAATAAAAACAGAACTTCTCCCCTTTTCAATATCTTACTCAGTATTTTAACGAGAAACAAATAGTTGATTGAAAATGAAGTATTTAAGGTTATTATCTAATCAATTATGTGTTTGCATCATTTTTATCGTATATATAATGAATTAAACCCATAAACTGAAAATTCACAAAAACGTGAAAAACGGCAAAATATTGCCTAATTCGATGATATTTTGTTTAAATCATATAGAGGAAAAGGGGATGATAAACGTCAAAATATTGTTAAATTCGATGATTTTTCGTACGAAACAAAATGCAAGAAAACTTGCTTAAAATGCAATATTATGCGACATTCTGAGATTTGAAGGCCAAATCACATATCGTGATACTACATGAAATAGTATCGAAATATTGGTAAAAATGAATATATTTACGTAATATCAAACTACATGATTAACGTGAAAAAGTCACTATTATACAATATTTGAGGATTTTAACTTCAAATCATAGAGCGAGGTTTCGTATTATTTAGATCCAAGAAAAGATATATGACAATGTTGTTTTCAATACAAATGATAAAAAACAATGTGTTTTCATTAGCATTAACTAAAATGTTCTTGATTTTCCGTTTATATTACCGATGGAAGATGTACACGTAAAACCGCTCTATTCCGGCTGAAACGTCGATATATGCAATAAAAACAGAACTTCTCCCCTTTTCAATATCTTACTCAGTATTTTAACGAGAAACAAATAGTTGATTGAAAATGAAGTATTTAAGGTTATAATCTAATCAATTATGTGTTTGCATCATTTTTATCGTATGTATAATGAATTAATACACATTAATTGAAAATTCACAAAAACGTGGAAAACGGCAAAATATTGCTTAATTTGATGATATTTTGTTTAAATCACAGGGAGGAAAAGTGGATGATAAACGTCAAAATATTGCTAAATTCGATGATTTTTCGTAAGAAACAAAATGCAAGAAAACTTGCTTAAAATGCAATATTATGCGACATTCTGAGATTTGAAGGCCAAATCACATATCGTGATACTACATGAAATAGTATCGAAATATTGGTAAAAACGTATATATTTACGTAAAATCCCACTACATGAAAAACGTGAAAAAAGTCACTATATTACCATATATGAGGATTTTAACTTCAAATCATAGAGCGAGGTTTCGTATTATTTAGATCCAAGAAAAGACATATGACAATGTTGTTTCCAATTCAAAAGATAAAAATCAATGTGTTTTCATTAGAATTAACTAAAATGTTCCCGATTTTCTGTTTATATTACCTATGGAAAATGTACACGTAAAACCGCTCTAATCCTGCTGAAACGTCGATATATGCAATAAAAACAGAACTTCTCCCTTTTTCAATATCTTACTCAGTATTATAACGAGAAACAAATAGTTGATTGAAAATGAAGTATTTAAGGTTATTATCTAATCAATTATGTGTTTGCATCATTTTTATCGTATATATAATGAATTAAACCCATAAACTGAAAATTCACAAAAACGTGGAAAAACGGCAAAATATTGCTTAATTCGATGATATTTTGTTTAAATCACATAGAGGAAAAGCGGATTATAAACGTTAAAATATTGCTAAATACGATGATTTTTCGTACGAAACAAAATGCAAGAAAACTTGCTTAAAATGCAATATTATGCGACATTCTGAGATTTGAAGGCCAAATCACATATCGTGATACTACATGAATAGTATCGAAATATTGGTAAAAATGAATATATTTACGTAATATCAAACTACATGATTAACGTGAAAAAGTCACTATTATACAATATTTGAGGATTTTAACTTCAAATCATAGAGCGAGGTTTCGTATTATTTAGATCCAAGAAAAGATATATGACAATGTTGTTTTCAATACAAATGATAAAAAACAATGTGTTTTCATTAGCATTAACTAAAATGTTCTTGATTTTCCGTTTATATTACCGATGGAAGATGTACACGTAAAACCGCTCTAATCCGGCTGAAACGTCGATATATGCAATAAAAACCGAACTTCTCCCCTTTTCAATATCTTACACAGTATTTTAACGAGAAACAAATAGATGATTGAAAATGAAGTATTTAAGGTTATTATCTAATCAATTATGTGTTTGCATCATTTTTATCGTATATATAATGAATTAAACCCATAAACTGAAAATTCACAAAAACGTGGAAAAACGGCAAAATATTGCCTAATTCGATGATATTTTGTTTAAATCACATAAAGGAAAAGGAGATGATAAACGTCAAAATATTGCTAAATTCGATGATTTTTCGTACGAAACAAAATGCAAGAAAACTTGCTTAAAATGCAATATTATGCGACATTCTGAGATTTGAAGGCCAAATCACATATCGTGATACTACATGAAATAGTATCGAAATATTGGTAAAAATGAATATATTTACGTAATATCAAACTACATGATTAACGTGAAAAAGTCACTATTATACAATATTTGAGGATTTTAACTTCAAATCATAGAGCGAGGTTTCGTATTATTTAGATCCAAGAAAAGATATATGACAATGTTGTTTCCAATACAAATGATAAAAAACAATGTGTTTTCATTAGCATTAACTAAAATGTTCTTGATTTTCCGTTTATATTACCGATGGAAGATGTACACGTAAAACCGCTCTAATCCGGCTGAAACGTCGATATATGCAATAAAAACAGAACTTCTCCCCTTTTCAATATCTTACTCAGTATTTTAACGAGAAACAAATAGTTGATTGAAAATGAAGTATTTAAGGTTATTATCTAATCAATTATGTGTTTGCATCATTTTTATCGTATATATAATGAATTAAACCCATAAACTGAAAATTCACAAAAACGTGGAAAAACGGCAAAATATTGCATAATTCGATGATATTTTGTTTAAATCACATAGAGGAAAAGTGGATGATAAACGTCAAAATATTGCTAAATTCGATGATTTTTCGTACGAAACAAAATGCAAGAAAACTTGCTTAAAATGCAATATTATGCGACATTCTGAGATTTGAAGGCCAAATCACATATCGTGATACTACATGAAATAGTATCGAAATATTGGTAAAAATGAATATATTTACGTAATATCAAACTACATGATTAACGTGAAAAAGTCACTATTATACAATATTTGAGGATTTTAACTTCAAATCATAGAGCGAGGTTTCGTATTATTTAGATCCAAGAAAAGATATATGACAATGTTGTTTTCAATACAAATGATAAAAAACAATGTGTTTTCATTAGCATTAACTAAAATGTTCTTGATTTTCCGTTTATATTACCGATGGAAGATGTACACGTAAAACCGCTCTAATCCGGCTGAAACGTCGATATATGCAATAAAAACAGAACTTCTCCCCTTTTCAATATCTTACTCAGTATTTTAACGAGAAACAAATAGATGATTGAAAATGAAGTATTTAAGGTTATTATCTAATCAATTATGTGTTTGCATCATTTTTATCGTATATATAATGAATTAATACCCATAAACTGAAAATTCACAAAAACGTGGAAAAACGGCAAAATATTGCCTAATTCGATGATATTTTGTTTAAATCACATAGAGGAAAAGTGGATGATAAACGTCAAAATATTGCTAAATTCGATGATTTTTCGTACGAAACAAAATGCAAGAAAACTTGCTTAAAATGCAATATTATGCGACATTCTGAGATTTGAAGGCCAAATCACATATCGTGATACTACATGAAATAGTATCGAAATATTGGTAAAAATGTATATATTTACGTAAAATCAAACTACATGAAAAACGTGAAAAAGTCACTATTTTACCATATATGAGGATTTTAACTTCAAATCATAGAGCGAGGTTTCGTATTATTTAGATCCAAGAAAAGACATATGACAATGTTGTTTCCAATTCAAAAGATAAAAATCAATGTGTTTTCATTAGCATTAACTAAAATGTTCCTGATTTTCTGTTTATATTACCTATGGAAAATGTACACGTAAAACCGCTCTAATCCTGCTGAAACGTCGATATATGCAATAAAAACAGAACTTCTCCCCTTTTCAATATCTTACTCAGTATTATAACGAGAAACAAATAGTTGATTGAAAATGAAGTATTTAAGGTTATTATCTAATCAATTATGTGTTTGCATCATTTTTATCGTATATATAATGAATTAAACCCATAAACTGAAAATTCACAAAAACGTGGAAAAACGGCAAAATATTGCCTAATTCGATGATATTTTGTTTAAATCACATAGAGGAAAAGTGGATGATAAACGTCAAAATATTGCTAAATTCGATGATTTTTCGTACGAAACAAAATGCAAGAAAACTTGCTTAAAATGCAATATTATGCGACATTCTGAGATTTGAAGGCCAAATCACATATCGTGATACTACATGAAATAGTATCGAAATATTGGTAAAAATGAATATATTTACGTAATATCAAACTACATGATTAACGTGAAAAAGTCACTATTATACAATATTTGAGGATTTTAACTTCAAATCATAGAGCGAGGTTTCGTATTATTTAGATCCAAGAAAAGATATATGACAATGTTGTTTTCAATACAAATGATAAAAAACAATGTGTTTTCATTAGCATTAACTAAAATGTTCTTGATTTTCCGTTTATATTACCGATGGAAGATGTACACGTAAAACCGCTCTAATCCGGCTGAAACGTCGATATATGCAATAAAAACCGAACTTCTCCCCTTTTCAATATCTTACACAGTATTTTAACGAGAAACAAATAGATGATTGAAAATGAAGTATTTAAGGTTATTATCTAATCAATTATGTGTTTGCATCATTTTTATCGTATATATAATGAATTAATACCCATAAACTGAAAATTCACAAAAACGTGGAAAAACGGCAAAATATTGCCTAATTCGATGATATTTTGTTTAAATCACATAAAGGAAAAGGGATGATAAACGTCAAAATATTGCTAAATTCGATGATTTTTCGTACGAAACAAAATGCAAGAAAACTTGCTTAAAATGCAATATTATGCGACATTCTGAGATTTGAAGGCCAAATCACATATCGTGATACTACATGAAATAGTATCGAAATATTGGTAAAAATGATATATTTACGTAAAATCACACTACATGAAAAACGTGAAAAAGTCACTATTATACAATATATGAGGATTTTAACTTCAAATCATAGAGCGAGGTTTCGTATTATTTAGATCCAAGAAAAGACATATGACAATGTTGTTTCCAATTCAAAAGATAAAAATCAATGTGTTTTCATTAGCATTAACTAAAATGTTCCTGATTTTCTGTTTATATTACCTATGGAAAATGTACACGTAAAACCGCTCTAATCCTGCTGAAACGTCGATATATGCAATAAAAACAGAACTTCTCCCCTTTTCAATATCTTACTCAGTATTATAACGAGAAACAAATAGTTGATTGAAAATGAAGTATTTAAGGTTATTATCTAATCAATTATGTGTTTGCATCATTTTTATCGTATATATAATGAATTAAACCCATAAACTGAAAATTCACAAAAACGTGGAAAAACGGCAAAATATTGCCTAATTCGATGATATTTTGTTTAAATCACATAGAGGAAAAGGGGATGATAAACGTCAAAATATTGCTGAATTCGATGATTTTTCGTACGAAACGAAATGCAAGAAAACTTGCTTAAAATGCAATATTATGCGACATTCTGAGATTTGAAGGCCAAATCACATATCGTGATACTACATGAAATAGTATCGAAATATTGGTAAAAATGAATATATTTACGTAATATCAAACTACATGATTAACGTGAAAAAGTCACTATTATACAATATTTGAGGATTTTAACTTCAAATCATAGAGCGAAGTTTCGTATTATTTAGATCCAAGAAAAGATATATGACAATGTTGTTTTCAATACAAATGATAAAAAACAATGTGTTTTCATTAGAATAAACTGAAATGTTCTTGATTTTCCGTTTATATTAATGATGGAAGATGTACACGTAAAACCGTTCTAATCCGGCTGAAACGTCGATATATGCAATAAAAACCGAACTTCTCCCCTTTTCAATATCTTACACAGTATTTTAACGAGAAACAAATAGATGATTGAAAATGAAGTATTTAGGGTTATTATCTAATCAATTATGTGTTTGCATCATTTTTGTCGTATATATAATGAATTAATACCCATAGACTGAAAATTCACAAAAACCTGGAAAAACGGCAAAATATTGCCTAATTCGATGATATTTTGTTAAATCACATAAAGGAAACTTGGATGATAAACGTCAAAATATTGGTAAATTCGATGATTTTTCGTACGAAACAAAATGCAAGAAAACTTGCTTAAAATGCAATATTATGCGACATTCTGAGATTTGAAGGCCAAATCACATATCGTGATACTACATGAAATAGTATCGAAATATTGGTAAAAACGTATATATTTACGTAAAATCACACTACATGAAAAACGTGAAAAAGTCACTATATTACCATATATGAGGATTTTAACTTCAAATCATAGAGCGAGGTTTCGTATTATTTAGATCCAAGAAAAGACATATGACAATGTTGTTTCCAATTCAAAAGATAAAAATCAATGTGTTTTCATTAGCATTAACTAAAATGTTCCTGATTTTCTGTTTATATTACCTATGGAAAATGTACACGTAAAACCGCTCTAATCCTGCTGAAACGTCGATATATGCAATAAAAACAGAACTTCTCCCCTTTTCAATATCTTACTCAGTATTATAACGAGAAACAAATAGTTGATTGAAAATGAAGTATTTAAGGTTATTATCTAATCAATTATGTGTTTGCATCATTTTTATCGTATATATAATGAATTAAACCCATAAACTGAAAATTCACAAAAACGTGGAAAAACGGCAAAATATTGCCTAATTCGATGATATTTTGTTTAAATCACATAGAGGAAAAGGGGATGATAAACGTCAAAATATTGCTAAATTCGATGATTTTTCGTACGAAACAAAATGCAAGAAAACTTGCTTAAAATGCAATATTATGCGACATTCTGAGATTTGAAGGCCAAATCACATATCGTGATACTACATGAAATAGTATCGAAATATTGGTAAAAATGAATATATTTACGTAATATCAAACTACATGATTAACGTGAAAAAGTCACTATTATACAATATTTGAGGATTTTAACTTCAAATCATAGAGCGAGGTTTCGTATTATTTAGATCCAAGAAAAGATATATGACAATGTTGTTTTCAATACAAATGATAAAAAACAATGTGTTTTCATTAGCATTAACTAAAATGTTCTTGATTTTCCGTTTATATTACCGATGGAAGATGTACACGTAAAACCGCTCTAATCCGGCTGAAACGTCGATATATGCAATAAAAACCGAACTTCTCCCCTTTTCAATATCTTACACAGTATTTTAACGAGAAACAAATAGATGATTGAAAATGAAGTATTTAAGGTTATTATCTAATCAATTATGTGTTTGCATCATTTTTATCGTATATATAATGAATTAATACCCATAAACTGAAAATTCACAAAAACGTGGAAAAACGGCAAAATATTGCCTAATTCGATGATATTTTGTTTAAATCACATAGAGGAAAAGTGGATGATAAACGTCAAAATATTGCTAAATTCGATGATTTTTCGTACGAAACAAAATGCAAGAAAACTTGCTTAAAATGCAATATTATGCGAAATTCTGAGATTTGAAGGCCAAATCACATATCGTGATACTACATGAAATAGTATCGAAATATTGGTAAAAATGAATATATTTACGTAATATCAAACTACATGATTAACGTGAAAAAGTCACTATTATACAATATTTGAGGATTTTAACTTCAAATCATAGAGCGAGGTTTCGTATTATTTAGATCCATGAAAAGATATATGACAATGTTGTTTCCAATACAAATGATAAAAAACAATGTGTTTTCATTAGCATTAACTAAAATGTTCTTGATTTTCCGTTTATATTACCGATGGAAGATGTACACGTAAAACCGCTCTAATCCGGCTGAAACGTCGATATATGCAATAAAAACCTAACTTCTCCCCTTTTCAATATCCTTTACAGTATTTTAACGAGAAACAAATAGATGATTGAAAATGAAGTATTTAAGGTTATTATCTAATCAATTATGTGTTTGCATAATTTTTATCGTATATATAATGAATTAAACCCATAAACTGAAAATTCACAAAAACGTGGAAAAACGGCAAAATATTGCCTAATTCGATGATATTTTGTTTAAATCACATAGAGGAAAAGTGGATGATAAACGTCAAAATATTGCTAAATTCGATGATTTTTCGTACGAAACAAAATGCAAGAAAACTTGCTTAAAATGCAATATTATGCGAAGTTCTGAGATTTGAAGGCCAAATCACATATCGTGATACTACATGAAATAGTATCGAAATATTGGTAAAAATGAATATATTTGCGTAATATCAAATTACATGATTACCGTGAAAAAGTCACTATTTTACTATATATGAGGATTTTAACTTCAAATCATAGAGCGAGGTTTCGTATTATTTAGATCCAAGAAAAGATATATGAAAATGTTGTTTCCAATACAAATGATAAAAAACAATGTGTTTTCATTAGAATTAACTAAAATGTTCTTGATTTTCCGTTTATATTACCAATGGAAGATGTACACGTAAAACCGCTCTAATCCGGCTGAAACGTCGATATATGCAATAAAAACAGAACTTCTCCCCTTTTCAATATCTTACTCAGTATTTTAACGAGAAACAAATAGATGATTGAAAATGAAGTATTTAAGGTTATTATCTAATCAATTATGTGTTTGCATCATTTTTATCGTATATATAATGAATTAATACCCATAAACTGAAAATTCACAAAAACGTGGAAAAACGGCAAAATATTGACTAATTCGATGATATTTTGTTTAAATCACATAGAGGAAAAGTGGATGATAAACGTCAAAATATTGCTAAATTCGATGATTTTTCGTACGAAACAAAATGCAAGAAAACTTGCTTAAAATGCAATATTATGCGAAATTCTGAGATTTGAAGGCCAAATCACATATCGTGATACTACATGAAATAGTATCGAAATATTGGTAAAAATGAATATATTTACGTAATATCAAACTACATGATTAACGTGAAAAAGTCACTATTATACAATATTTGAGGATTTTAACTTCAAATCATAGAGCGAGGTTTCGTATTATTTAGATCCAAGAAAAGATATATGACAATGTTGTTTTCAATACAAATGATAAAAAACAATGTGTTTTCATTAGCATTAACTAAAATGTTCTTGATTTTCCGTTTATATTACCGATGGAAGATGTACACGTAAAACCGCTCTAATCCGGCTGAAACGTCGATATATGCAATAAAAACAGAACTTCTCCCCTTTTTAATATCTTACTCAGTATTTTAACGAGAAACAAATAGTTGATTGAAAATGAAGTATTTAAGGTTATTATCTAATCAATTATGTGTTTGCATCATTTTTATCGTATATATAATGAATTAAACCCATAAACTGAAAATTCACAAAAACGTGGAAAAACGGCAAAATATTGCCTAATTCGATGATATTTTGTTTAAATCACATAGAGGAAAAGTGGATGATAAACGTCAAAATATTGCTAAATTCGATGATTTTTCGTACGAAACAAAATGCAAGAAAACTTGCTTAAAATGCAATATTATGCGACATTCTGAGATTTGAAGGCCAAATCACATATCGTGATACTACATGAAATAGTATCGAAATATTGGTAAAAATGAATATATTTACGTAATATCAAACTACATGATTAACGTGAAAAAGTCACTATTATACAATATTTGAGGATTTTAACTTCAAATCATAGAGCGAGGTTTCGTATTATTTAGATCCAAGAAAAGATATATGACAATGTTGTTTTCAATACAAATGATAAAAAACAATGTGTTTTCATTAGCATTAACTAAAATGTTCTTGATTTTCCGTTTATATTACCGATGGAAGATGTACACGTAAAACCGCTCTAATCCGGCTGAAACGTCGATATATGCAATAAAAACCGAACTTCTCCCCTTTTCAATATCTTACACAGTATTTTAACGAGAAACAAATAGATGATTGAAAATGAAGTATTTAAGGTTATTATCTAATCAATTATGTGTTTGCATCATTTTTATCGTATATATAATGAATTAATACCAATAAACTGAAAATTCACAAAAACGTGGAAAAACGGCAAAATATTGCCTAATTCGATGATATTTTGTTTAAATCACATAAAGGAAAAGGGGATGATAAACGTCAAAATATTGCTAAATTCGATGATTTTTCGTACGAAACAAAATGCAAGAAAACTTGCTTAAAATGCAATATTATGCGACATTCTGAGATTTGAAGGCCAAATCACATATCGTGATACTACATGAAATAGTATCGAAATATTGGTAAAAATGTATATATTTACGTAAAATCACACTACATGAAAAACGTGAAAAAGTCACTATTTTACCATATATGAGGATTTTAACTTCAAATCATAGAGCGAGGTTTCGTATTATTTAGATCCAAGAAAAGACATATGACAATGTTGTTTCCAATTCAAAAGATAAAAATCAATGTGTTTTCATTAGCATTAACTAAAATGTTCCTGATTTTCTGTTTATATTACCTATGGAAAATGTACACGTAAAACCGCTCTAATCCTGCTGAAACGTCGATATATGCAATAAAAACAGAACTTCTCCCCTTTTCAATATCTTACTCAGTATTATAACGAGAAACAAATAGTTGATTGAAAATGAAGTATTTAAGGTTATTATCTAATCAATTATGTGTTTGCATCATTTTTATCGTATATATAATGAATTAAACCCATAAACTGAAAATTCACAAAAACGTGGAAAAACGGCAAAATATTGCCTAATTCGATGATATTTTGTTTAAATCACATAGAGGAAAAGGGGATGATAAACGTCAAAATATTGCTAAATTCGATGATTTTTCGTACGAAACAAAATGCAAGAAAACTTGCTTAAAATGCAATATTATGCGACATTCTGAGATTTGAAGGCCAAATCACATATCGTGATACTACATGAAATAGTATCGAAATATTGGTAAAAATGAATATATTTACGTAATATCAAACTACATGATTAACGTGAAAAAGTCACTATTATACAATATTTGAGGATTTTAACTTCAAATCATAGAGCGAGGTTTCGTATTATTTAGATCCAAGAAAAGATATATGACAATGTTGTTTTCAATACAAATGATAAAAAACAATGTGTTTTCATTAGCATTAACTAAAATGTTCTTGATTTTCCGTTTATATTACCGATGGAAGATGTACACGTAAAACCGCTCTAATCCGGCTGAAACGTCGATATATGCAATAAAAACAGAACTTCTCCCCTTTTCAATATCTTACTCAGTATTTTAACGAGAAACAAATAGATGATTGAAAATGAAGTATTTAAGGTTATTATCTAATCAATTATGTGTTTGCATCATTTTTATCGTATATATAATGAATTAATACCCATAAACTGAAAATTCACAAAAACGTGGAAAAACGGCAAAATATTGCCTAATTCGATGATATTTTGTTTAAATCACATAGAGGAAAAGTGGATGATAAACGTCAAAATATTGCTAAATTCGATGATTTTTGGTATGAAACAAAATGCATGAAAACTTGCTTAAAATGCAATATTATGCGAAATTCTGAGATTTGAAGGCAAAATCACATATCGTGATACTACATGAAATAGTATCGAAATATTGGTAATAATGAATATATTTATGTAATATCAAACTACATGATTAACGTGAAAAAGTCACTATTTTACCATATATGAGGATTTTAACTTCAAATATTAGAGCGAGGTTTCGTATTATTTAGATCCATGAAAAGACATATGACAATGTTGTTTCCAATACAAATGATAAAAATCAACGTGTTTTCATTAGAATTAACTAAAATGTTCCTGATTTTCTGTTTATATTACCGATGGAAGATGTACACGTAAAACTGCTCTAATCCCGCTGAAAGGTCGATATATGCAATACAAACAGAACGTCTCCCCTTTTCAATATCTTACTCAGTATTATACCGAGAAACAAATAGTTGATTGAAAATGTAGTATTAAAGGTCTAATCTAATAAATTATGTGTTTGCATCATTTTTATCGTATATATAATGAATTAATACCAATAAACTGAAAATTCACAAAAACGTGGAAAAACGGCAAAATATTGCCTAATTTGATGATATTTTGTTTAAATCACATAAAGGAAAAGGGGATGATAAACGTCAAAATATTGCTAAATTCGATGATTTTTCGTACGAAATAAAATGCAAGAAAACTTGCTTAAAATGCAATATTATGCGACATTCTGAGATTTGAAGGCCAAATCACATATCGTGATACTACATGAAATAGTATCGAAATATTGGTAAAAATGAATATATTTACGTAATATCAAACTACATGATTAACGTGAAAAAGTCACTATTATACCATATTTGAGGATTTTAACTTCAAATCATAGAGCGTGGTTTCGTATTATTTAGATCCAAGAAAAGACATATGACAATAATGTTTCCAATACAAATTATAAAAACCAATGTGTTTTCAATTGAATTAACTAAAATGTTCCTGATTTTCCGTTTATATTACCGATGGAAAATGTACACGTAAAACCGCTCTAATCCTGCTGAAACGTCGATATATGCAATAAAAACAGAACTTCTCCCCTTTTCAATATCTTACTCAGTATTTTAACGAGAAACAAATAGTTGATTGAAAATGAAGTATTTAAGGTTATTATCTAATCAATTATGTGTTCGCATCATTTTTATCGTATATATAATGAATTAATACCCATAAACTGAAAATTCACAAAAACGTGGAAAAACGGCAAAATATTGCCTAATTCGATGATATTTTGTTTAAATCACATAGAGGAAAAGGGGATGATAAACGTCAAAATATTGCTAAATTCGATGATTTTTCGTACGAAACAAAATGCAAGAAAACTTGCTTAAAATGCAATATTATGCGACATTCTGAGATTTGAAGGCCAAATCACATATCGTGATACTACATGAAATAGTATCGAAATATTGGTAAAAATGAATATATTTACGTAATATCAAACTACATGATTAACGTGAAAAAGTCACTATTATACAATATTTGAGGATTTTAACTTCAAATCATAGTCAATCAACTATTTGTTTCTCGTTAAAATACTGAGTGACATATTGGAAAGGGGAGAAGTTCTGTTTAATATATTGCATATATCGACGTTTCAGCCGGATTAGAGCGGTTTTACATGTACATGGAAAAACGGCAAAATATTGCTTTCGGTATTTTGTTTAATATAAACGAAAAATCAGGAACATTTTAGTTAATTCTAGATGAAAAATCACATTGATTTTACATATCATTTGTAAGATTTGAAACAACATTGTCATATGTCTTTCTTGGATCTAAATAATACGAAACCTCGCTCTATGATTTGAAGTTAAAATCCTTAAATATTGTAAAATAGTGACATTTTTCACGTTATTCATGTAGTTTGATTTTACGTAAATATATTCGTTTTTACCAATATTTCGATACTATTTCATGTAGTATCACGATATGTGATTTGGCCTTCAAATCTCAGAATTTCGCATAATATTGCATTTTAAGCAAGTTTTCTTGCATTTTGTTTCGTACGAAAAATCATCGAATTTAGCAATATTTTGACGTTCATCATCCACTTTTCCTCTATGTGATTTAAACAAAATATCATCGAATTAGGCAATATTTTGCCGTTTTTCCACGTTTTTGTGAATTTTCAGTTTATGGGTATTGATTCATTATATATACGAGAAAAATTGTGCAAACACATAATTGATTAGATAATAACCTTAAATACTTCATTTTCAATCATCTATTTGTTTCTCGTTAAAATACTGAGTAAGATATTTAAAAGGGGAGAAGTTCTGTTTTTATTGCATATATCGACGTTTCAGCCGGATTAGAACGGTTTTACGTGTACATCTTCCATCGGTAATATAAACCGAAAATCAGGAACATTTTAGTTAATGCTATTGAAAACACATTGATTTTTATCATTTGTATTGGAAGCAACATTGTCATACGTCTTTTCTTGGATCTAAAAAATACGAAACCTCGCTCTATGATTCGAAGTTAAAATCCTCAAATAATGGTATAAATAGTGACTTTTTTCACGTTTTCATGTAGATTGATATTACGTAAATATATTCATTTTTACCAATATTTCGATACTATTTCATGTAGTATCACGATATGTGATTTGGCCTTCAAATCTCAGAATTTCGCATAATATTGCATTTTAAGCAAGTTTTCTTGCATTTCGTTTCGTACGAAAAATCATCGAATTCAGCAATATTTTGACGTTGATCATCTCCTTTTCCTTTATGGGATTTAAACAAAATATCATCGAATTAGGCAATATTTTGCCGTTTTTCCACGTTTTTG
Source organism: Procambarus clarkii (assembly GCF_020424385.1). Classification (NCBI taxonomy): domain Eukaryota; kingdom Metazoa; phylum Arthropoda; class Malacostraca; order Decapoda; family Cambaridae; genus Procambarus; species Procambarus clarkii. Next base: position 5,782 of record NW_025557986.1, on the reverse strand, counting down.
TGAATTTTCAGTTTATGGCTATTAATTCATTATATATACGATAAAAATGATGCAAACACATAATTGATTAGATAATAACCTTAAATACTTCATTTTCAATCATCTATTTGTTTCTCGTTAAAATACTGGGTAAGATATTGAAAAGAGGAGAAGTTCGGTTTTTATTGCATATATCGACGTTTCAGCCGGATTAGAGCGGTTTTACGTGTACATCTTCCATCGGTAATATAAACGGAAAATTAGGAACATTTTAGTTAATTCTAATGAAAACACATTGATTTTTATCATTTGTATTTGAAACAACATTGTCATATGTCTTTTCTTGGATCTAAATAATACGAAACCTCGCTCTATGATTTGAAGTTAAAATCCTTAAATATTGTATAATAGTGACTTTTTCACGTTAATCATGTAGTTTGATTTTACGTAAATATATTCATTTTTACCAATATTTCGATACTATTTCATGTAGTATCACGATATGTGATTTGGCCTTCAAATCTCAGAATTTCGCATAATATTGCATCTTTAAGCAAGTTTTCTTGCATTTTGTTTCGTACGAAAAATCATCGAATTTAGCAATATTTTGACGTTTATCATTCGCTTTTCCTTTATGTGATTTAAACAAAATATCATCGAATTAGGCAATATTTTGCCGTTTTTCCACGTTTTGTGAATTTTCAGTTTATGGGTATTAATTCATTATATATACGATAAAAATTATGCAAACACATAATTGATTAGATAATAACCTTAAATACTTCATTTTCAATCATCTATTTGTTTCTCGTTAAAATATTGAGTAAGATATTGAAAAGGGGAGAAGTTCTCTTTTTATTGCATATATCGACGTTTCAGCCGGATTAGAGCGGTTTTACGTGTACATCCTCCATCGGTAATATAAACGGAAAATCAGGAACATTTTAGTTAATTTTAATGAAAACACATTGATTTTTATCAATTTGTATTGGAAGCAACATCTTTATACGTCTTTTCTAGGGGTCTAAAAAATACGAAACGTCGCTATATGATTCGAAGTTAAAATCCTCAATTTTGGTATAATAATGATTTTTTTTCACGTTTTTCATGAAGTTTGATATTACGTAAATATATTCATTTTTACCAATATTCGATACAATTTCATGTAGTATCACTATATGTGATTTGGCCTTCATATCTCACATTTTCGCATAATATTGCATTTTAAGCAAGATTTCTTGCATTTGTTTCGTACGTTCACGTTTTCATGAAGTTTGATATTACGTAAATATATTCATTTTTACCAATATTTCGATACAATTTCATGTAGTATCACTATATGTGATTTGGCCTTCAAATCTCAGAATGTCGCATAATATTGCATTTTAAGCAAGTTTTCTTGCATTTTGTTTCGTACGAAAAATCATCGAATTTAGCAATATTTTGACGTTTATCATCCCCTTTTCCTTTATGTGATTTAAACAAAATATCATCGAATTAGGCAATATTTTGCCGTTTTTCCACGTTTTTGTGAATTTTCAGTTTATGGGTATTAATTCATTAAATATACGATAAAAATGATGCAAACATATAATTGATTAGATAATAACCTTAAATACTTCATTTTCAATCAACTATTTGTTTCTCGTTAAAATACTGAGTAAGATATTTAAAAGGGGAGAAGTTCTGTTTTTATTGCATATATCGACGTTTCAGCAGGATTAGAACGGTTTTACGTGTACATCTTCCATCGGTAATATAAACAGAAAATCAGGAACATTTTAGTTAATGCTAATGAAAACACATTGATTTTTATCATTTTGTATTGGAAACAACATCTGTCATACGTCTTTTCTTGGATCTAAATAATACGAAACCTCGCTCTATGATTTGAAGTTAAAATCCTCAAATAAATGGTATAATAGTGACTTTTTTCACGTTTTTCATGTAGTTTGATATTACGTAAATATATTCATTTTTACCAATATTTCGATACTATTTCATGTAGTATCACGATATGTGATTTGGCCTTCAAATCTCAGAATTTCGCATAATATTGCATTTTAAGCAAGTTTTCTTGCATTTTGTTTCGTACGAAAAATCATCGAATTTAGCAATATTTTGACGTTTATCATCCCCTTTTCCTTTATGTGATATAAACAAAATATCATCGAATTAGGAAATATTTTGCCGTTTTTCCACGTTTTTGTGAATTTTCAGTTTATGGCTATTAATTCATTATATATACGATAAAAATGATGCAAACACATAATTGATTAGATAATAACCTTAAATACTTCATTTTCAATCAACTATTTGTTTCTCGTTAAAATACTGAGTAAGATATTGAAAGGGGAGAAGTTCTGTTTATATTGCATATATCGACGTTTCAGCCGGATTAGAGCGGTTTTACGTGTACATCTTCCATCGGTAATATAAACGGAAAATCAGGAACATTTTAGTTAATGCTAATGAAAACACATTGATTTTTATCATTTGTATTTGAAACAACATTGTCATATGTCTTTTCTTAGATCTAAATAATACGAAACCTCGCTCTATGATATGAAGTTAAAATCCTCAAATATGGTAATGTAGTGACTTTTTCACGTTATTCATGTAGTGTGATTTTACGTAAATATATTCGTTTTTACCAATATTTCGATACTATTTCATGTAGTATCACGATATGTGATTTGGCCTTCAAATCTCAGAATTTCGCATAATATTGCATCTTTAAGCAAGTTTTCTTGCATTTTGTTTCGTACGAAAAATCATCGAATTTAGCAATATTTTGACGTTTATCATCCCCTTTTCCTTTATGTGATTTAAACAAAATATCATCGAATTAGGCCCGTTTTCCACGTTTTTGTGAATTTTCAGTTTATTGTTATTGATTCATTATATATACGATAAAAATTGTGCAAACACATAATTGATTAGATAATAACCTTAAATACTTCATTTTCAATCATCTATTTGTTTCTCGTTAAAATACTGTGTAAGATATTGAAAAGGGGAGAAGTTCTGTTTTTATTGCATATATCGACGTTTCAGCCGGATTAGAGCGGTTTTACGTGTACATCTTCCATCGGTAATATAAACGGAAAATCAAGAACATTTTAGTTAATGCTAATGAAAACACATTGATTTTTATCATTTGTATTGGAAGCAACATTGTCATACGTCTTTTCTTGGATCTAAAAAATACGAAACGTCGCTCTATGATTTGAAGTTAAAATCCTCAAATTGGTATAATAGTGACTTTTTCACGTTTTTCATGTAGTTTGATATTACGTAAATATATTCATTTTTACCAATATTTCGATACTATTTCATGTAGTATCACGATATGTGATTTGGCCTTCAAATCTCAGAATGTCGCATAATATTGCATTTTAAGCAAGTTTTCTTGCATTTCGTTTCGTACGAAAAATCATCGAATTTAGCAATATTTTGACGTTTATCATCCACTTTTCCTCTATGTGATTTAAACAAAATATCTTCGAATTAGGCAATATTTTGCCGTTTTTCCACGTTTTTGTGAATTTTCAGTTTATGGGTATTAATTCATTATATATACGATGAAAATGATGCAAACGCATAATTGATTAGAAAATAACCTTAAACACTTCATTTTCAATCAACTATTTGTTTCTCGTTAAAATACTGAGTGACATATTGGAAAGAGGAGAAGTTCTGTTTTTATTGCATATATCGACGTTTCAGCCGGATTAGAGCGGTTTTACGTGTACATCTTCCATCGGTAATATAAACGGAAAATCAGGAACATTTTAGTTAATTCTAATGAAAACACATTGATTTTTATCATTTGTATTTGAAACAACATTGTCATATGTCTTTTCTTAGATCTAAATAATACGAAACCTCGCTCTATGATATGAAGTTAAAATCCTCAAATACGGTAATGTAGTGACATTTTTCACGTTATTCATGAAGTGCGATTTTACGTATATATATTCGTTTTTACTAATATTTCGATACTACATGTTTTATCACGATATGTGATTTGGCCTTCAAATCTCAGAATTTCGCAAATATTGCATCTTTAAGCAAGTTTTCTTGCATTTGTTTTGTACTAAAAATCATCGAATTTAGCAATATTTTGACCTTTATCATTCCCTTTTCCTTTATGTGATTTAAACAAAATATCATCGAATTAGGTTGTTTTCCCACGTTATTGTGAATTTTCAGTTTATTGTTATTGATTCATTAGATATACGAGAAAAATTATGCAAACACATAATTGATCAGAAAATAACCTTAAATACTTCATTTTCAATCATCTATTTGTTTCTCGTTATAATACTGAGTAAGATATTGAAAAGGGAAGAAGTTCTCTTTTTATTGCATATATCGACGTTTCAGCCGGATTAGAACGGTTTTACGTGTACATCCTCCATCGGTAATATAAACAAAAAATCAGGAACATTTTAGTTAATTTTAATGAAAAACACATTGATTTTATCAATTGTATTGGAAGCAACATCTTTACACGTCTTTTTTAGGGGTCTAAAAAATACGAAACGTCGCTCTATGATTCGAAGTTAAAATCCTCAATTTTGGTATAATAATGATTTTTTTCACGTTTTTCATGAAGTTTGATATTACGTAAATATATTCATTTTTACCAATATTTCGATACTATTCATGTAGTATCACTATATGTGATTTGGCCTTCATATCTCAGATTTTCGCATAATATTGCATTTTAAGCAAGTTTTCTTGCATTTTGTTTCGTACTAAAAATAATCGAATTCAGCAATATTTTGACGTTTATCATCCCCTTTTCCTTTATGTGATATAAACAAAATATCATCGAATTAGGAAATATTTTGCTGTTTTTCCACGTTTTTGTGAATTTTCAGTTTATTGTTATTGATTCATTAAATATACGAGAAAAATTATGCAAACATATAATTGATCAGAAAATAACCTTAAATACTTCATTTTCAATCATCTATTTGTTTCTCGTTAAAATACTGAGTAAGATATTTAAAAGGGGAGAAGTTCTGTTTTTATTGCATATATCGACGTTTCAGCCAGATTAGAACGGTTTTACGTGTACATCTTCCATCGGTAATATAAACCGAAAATCAGGAACATTTTAGTTAATTTTAATGAAAACACATTGATTTTTATCATTTGTATTGGAAGCAACATCTTTATACGTCTTTTCTAGGGTCTAAAAAATACGAAACGTCGCTCTATGATTCGAAGTTAAAATCCTCAAATTTGGTATAATAATGACTTTTTTCACGTTTTTCATGTAGTTTGATATACGTAAATATATTCATTTTTACCAATATTTCGATACTATTTCATGTAGTATCACTATAAGTGATTTGGCCTTCAAATCTCAGATTTTCGCATAATATTGCATTATAAGCAAGTTTTCTTGCATTTTGTTTCGTACTAAAAATCATCGAATTCAGCAATATTTTGACGTTTATCATCCCCTTTTCCTTTATGTGATATAAACAAAATATCATCGAATTAGGAAATATTTTGCTGTTTTTCCACGTTTTTGTGAATTTTCAGTTTATTGCTATTAATTCATTATATATACGATGAAAATGATGCAAACACATAATTGATTAGAAATTAACCTTAAACACTTCATTTTCAATCAACTATTTGTTTCTCGTTAAAATACTGAGTGACATATTTGAAAGGGAAGAAGTTCTGTTTATATTGCATATATCGACGTTTCAGCCGGATTAGAGCGGTTTTACGTGTACATCTTCCATCGGTAATATAAACGGAAAATCAGGAACATTTT
>NW_025557985.1:0-20757 GCF_020424385.1 Procambarus clarkii | reverse complement strand
GCAACTGGTGTAAGGGACCTCAAAGACTGTTGTGAGGATATTAAACATATCCTCGAAGCCCAAGGTCATTCTGTCCTCCAGGTGGACACGTTTACTCAACCCCCTTGTGGTCGTCGCCGTCAGCCCCTTTGAGTTGTAAAAATCACCTTTGATAGTAGGGCCCTTCCGCCCTCTATTATTCTTGCTGGTGCCAGATGCTCCGTTCAAGAGTACATTCCCTCTCCTAGACTTTGCAATAAGTGTTGGAAGTTCAGGCACGGTGTCCTCAAATGTTCAAGAACTGTGTATCTATGCCCCATGTGTGGGGACAGTGATCATTCTAAGTCCAAGTGCACTTCTCCCCAGGCTCACTGCCTCAATTACGGCGAGGCCCACCCTACCTTCTTACACTTGTGTATACACTACAAACTTGAGGAAGCCGTCCTCAACTTGAAACACCGTGATCGTCTGTCTTTTCCTAAAGAGAGACACCAAGTTCATCATCTCACCCCTTTCGCGGGCGGATCCTATGCTCGCGTGTTGTGTTCTACCTCTCCTCGTCCTTCCCACCTTCCTCAGTCTCACAACCATTTCCAGGTCTTAGACCCGAACACACTCACCACCTCCTCCCTTATTCCTTTGCGTCCTGTCCCGAAAGGTCTCCCTCCTAGTTTTATTTACTTTATTTTATTTATATATATATAAAAGGTTCTCCATCTGGAGTTTCCCCCCTTCTGCTGCCCGGGTTTTTGTGGGTAAATGGTATACAGTCTGTTCCATTTATCTTCCCCTAAATGCCCCGTTTTCCCTCCATGATCTTAAGCACCTCCTGGACTCCTTGCTAGAGCCGGTGCTCCTTTATGGGTGATTTCAACTGTCGACATACCCTCTGGGGTGATGTTCTGACAAACACCCGAGGCCGCCTTTTCGAACCGTTCGTCCTCGATTCTTCTCTATCTCTTCTGAATTCTGGTGAGCACACTCATGTGGACTCTCGGACTTGCACCCTTTCCTGTCTTGATCTTTCTCTCTGCTCGTCGTCGCTTTACTTAGATTTCGCGTGGCGGGTTCTTGATGACCTCCATAACAGTGATCATTCCCCCATCCTCGTTTCCTGTTTATTTTTCCACCCTCCTCTCTCCTTCCCTAGGTGGCAGTTTGCCAAGGCTGACTGGAACCTATTCACCCTCCATGCTACTCTCTCTGACCTCTCCTCTCTGCCTCTTCCACGCGCCCTCCTCCTTTTTCATGACACCATCTTCAACGCTGCCCTCTGCTCTATTCCTTGCTATACCTCCCGAGGCACGCGGAAGTGCATTTCCCTAATGGAATGTGGACTGTGGTCGGGTTGTCCGCTGTAAGCGTGCAGCCTGGAAGAAACACCGACGCTAGCAGACGGCTGATTTTTTTGTTTTGTTTCGGAAGGCTAGTGAGGTGGCTCGTAGGACCATCCGTACAGCTAAAAGTGAGAGTTGGAAATCTTATGTTTCCACCATTACGTCTGATACACCTCTGCCACAGATCTGGAAGAAGATCCGCACGATTGTGGGTAAGTTTGTTCCCATGTCTCGCTAGTTCTCCATCTCCGTGGTAATCTTGTGGCGGACCCAGTGCAGGTCGCGACCGAACTGGATTCCCACTTTTTTACTATTAGCTCTGGTAATCATCTTCCTCAATCCTTCGTTTTTCGTAAGCCTGTTCTTGAATCTCATTCCTTAGATTTCCACACTCATTTCCGTCTCCTCTATTGAAGACCTCCGTTGTTGCTGTCCTTTTTGACCTGGAAAAGGCTTATGACACGACTTGGAGATACCATATTCTGTCCCAACTTCGTTCTTTTGGCCTTCGTGATAATCTCCCTCTCTTCCTCTCTTGTCGTTCCTTTAGAGTCAAGCTTGGTGCCACTCTCTCTGCCTCTTTTCAGCAGTACGAAGGTGTGTCCCAAGGTAGTGTTCTGAGCACTACTCTTTTTCTGGTTGCCCTCAATGGGCTTCTTTCCTTCCTCCTTTCTGGCATCTTATCCACTCTTTATGTTGACGATCTTACTCTTTGCTGTCGAGGTGATGATTCGCCTCTCCTTTAGTGGCGGCTTCAACTTGCGATTGATGCTGTGTCATTTTGGGCCACCAATCATCTCTACAACCAAGACTTTTGCTATGACTTTTACTCGGAAGCAGGTCATTCTTCATCCCTCTTTGTCGCTTTATGGTCATCCCCTTGTGTACAAAGATTCCAAGAAGCTTTTAGGGTTATTCTTTGACACTCATTTGTCCTGGTCGCTCTATATCTCTCACCAGGACACCTGGTGTCCTGTGAGACGCAACAGGGGTACAACGGTGAGGAAGTGATGCACACCGTAGACCAGGAGCTGAAGCCCGTCTACGTACAGCCGCTATGGGGAGCCGGTCGGCCGAGCGGACAGCATGCGGGACTTGTGATCCTGTGGTCCTGGGTTCGATCCCAGGTGCCGGCGAGAAACAATGGGCAGAGTTTCTTTCACCCTATGCCCCTGTTACCTAGCAGTAAAATAGGTACCTGGGTGTTAGTCAGCTGTCACTGGCTGCTTCCTGGGGGTGGAGGCCTGGTCGAGGACCGGGCCGCGGGGACACTAAAATCCCCGAAATCATCTCAAGATAACCTCAAGTTAACCTTACGTGCACGTGAGGTGGAAGCATGTGACCAGGAGCCTCATGTTTGTTCCATGCGGTGGCGCTTGGCTGGGCAAGACGCTGCTGGACCGACACATTCTCACCCAGTAACACCACTGGTACTGGCACCAGGCTCGGTAACACTATGTTCTGATCCCACTTCACTAAAACCAGAAAATGAGTCACCTTCCTCTGACTCAACACCAAAAATATCCTCAGACTCTAAATAAGCACAGGAACTGTGTGGTCGTGGGTAAATTGGAGTAGACACTGGGCGAGGTGGCATGGGGGAGCGTATAGGCCTCACCATGGGAGGCGGCTCTATCTCATTTTCACTGTCCGTGTTACTATCATCGGTCAATTGTGTGCAGTCTTTATCAATGTCAGTCATCAAAATCACTTTCCTAACCATCAGAAAATAATTCACTAGTTATTTGCTCTTGGGTGAGTGATTGTGTGGTGCGCGCCCGGGAAGTGTTCGGCCGTGCGCTCGACATGGTGGCTGCTGGGTAACTGATGCCTCCCACGCAATGGTAGCGTGAGATGATTTTTTTTTTACAAAATGGCGGCTGTTTACTATAGCCCTTGGGCAGCATATGGGAGCCCCCTCTAACCCCGCGGGCCTTTCAAATCTTGCGCGGTACTCCAATATATCATATGATGGGAAGCGGAAGTTATTGCAAGTCACTCAACCCATCATATGGGTTGAGTGACCCCATCACATTGCACACTTAAAGGGTTAAACGATTTGGCAGGTCGTATTCTGGGGATTATTAGGATTAAGGACTTGTCCCAAATGCTATGCATGCTAGTGGCTGTACAAGAATATAAAAGCTCTTGTATAAATAAATAAATAAATAAAAAACATTCAACACTGGTTTTTTGGGGATACATTGCAAAATTTCCCAAAAAAATTATAATGGGGTGACAAACTGTGTTGGCTGTGTAGAGGTCATTTGATGTTATTTTAACAAACTTTGAAAATACGGTTGGTTTATTTATGTTAACAACCACTTGTACTGATCGGTACAGTGACAGCCTTGCTGTCTGATCCCCAGACAGTTCACATAGGTCCTCGTGGGTCCTATTGGGTTCGACACAGTTCCTTCTATTTCTCCTATGCCAGCTGCTTGTCTCCATATCTCAGTTTTTTGCCTTCAAAACCCCTGATATTCACCTGATAATTACCTTCCCTTATGTTAACACATTATATAACTAAGCTTGTCAGTGCTGTAGCTTGTTAGCTAAACAAATTTTGGGCTTCAGTTTCTGCAAAACACACAACTCATAGACCGGCTTTTTAATCCCCTTGATCGTGCCTGTGCAGGAACGCTGAGCGGCTAGCTGGTGACGGCATTGTCCATTAACGATGCCTGTGCATGGGTCACTGGGGTAACGAAAAACATGTATGACTACGAGGGACCTTTTAATCCCCTTGAGCGAAAATTCATGGACTATAAGGCAATCACCCGCTGGGGTAACGAAAAACAGGTATGACTACGCATGTCCCTCGAAACCGTGACAAAAAACAAGTAGGCCTACGAGTGTCCCTCGAAACTGTAACGAAAAACAAGTAGGCCTACGAGTGTTCCTCGAAACTGTAACGAAAAACAGGTATGACTTCGCGTGTCCCCTCGAAACTGTAACGAAAAACAAGTAGGCCTACGAGTGTCCCTCGAAACTGTAACGAAAAACAGGTATGACTACGAGTGTCCCCTCGAAACTGTAACGAAAAACAAGTAGGCCTATGAGTGTCCCTCGAAAAAAGCAAAACGGACACAGACGGGGAGCGAAAATCTCACCGGGGTAACGAAAAAACATGAGGCCTACGCGTGTCCTTCGAAAAAAGCAAAACGGTCACGCGTAGTCCTCATTTCCACTACTCACAGTACCCTAGCCATCACAGTACAAGGTGCCCAGTACCCTAGCCACCACAGTACAAGGTGAACAGTACCCTAGCAGCAACAGTAAGCAAGCAGCAGGAACTGAGGCTCAGTCTTGTCACCTGGAGGTAATTGAACATCCTATTAGAAGTGAGGAGTGACCGCAGCTGGAATAGCTGGGTGGGCAGGTGACCCACTACCACACTCAACAATTGGGTGGGCGGGTGACCCACTACCACACTCAACAACTGGGTGGGCGAGTGACCCACTACCACACTCATCAACTACAACCACCCAAACTCTCCCAATATGTCGCATTTTTTTACGCAATCGACTAGTCCGTTAAAATTTTAGTATATTATTATAAATTACTGCATTGTAATATTGACGTTTTATATGCACAAAATAATAGCTTGAAGGTGATCTTGAGGTTATCTAGAGATGATTTCGGGGCTTTAGTGTCCCCGCGGCTCGGTCCTCGATCAGGCCTCCACCCCCAGGAAGCAGCCCGTGACAGCTGACTAACACCCAGGTACCTATTTTACTACTAGGTAACAGGGCCATAGGGTGAAAGAAACTCTGCCCATTGTTTCTCGCCGGCTCCCGGGATCGAACCCGGGACCACAGGATCAAAAGTCCAGTGTGCTGTCCGCTCGGCCGGTGATGTACAAATGAGAATATCAGTAGAAGCCGTGAGAGGGATTCGAACCTACCACGTCATAATATGTCGTACATCAATGACGTAGATGATAATATTACAAACCACATCATCAAATTTGCAGACGACACAAAGATTTATGGTAAAGTGGGCAATGGTAATGATATTGAAGCCTTACAAAGATATCTACTTGAACTCCAAAAATGTTCAGAAAACTGGCGAATGCTTTTAATATCGATAAATGACAGACTCATCATGTGCGCCGTAACAACCCATGCCACGACTACGAAATTAATATGAGGAAAACGATCTTGGAATCAAAATCCACCACTCACTGAAATTTGCACAGCAGGTATGAGCTGCTGTCAAAATATGCTAACCAGACATTTGGAATAGTCACGTGCCTCTTTGACTTTAAGAGGAAAAAAGGTAGTGATTCAATTGTATAAATCTCTCGTGCGCCCCCATTTGGATTACTGTATCCAGTATAGAGACCACATCTTCAGAAGGATATAGCAACATCGGGCAACAAAATCTTTCCTGAGCTAAGTCAAATCATGTATCAGAAACGGTTGAGGGCCACGGGGCTAACAACACTGCAAAACAGACATGCCAAGGTTGATCTTATTGAAACTTTTAAAATACTGAACAATTTAGAGGATGTTGATCCGAATATTTTTGTTCAGAAGGTCACCTGCGTGATACCTGCTTGATGGGGTTCGGGGAGTTCTTCTACTCCCCAAGCCCGGCCCGAGACCAGGCTCGACTTGTGAGAGTTTGGTCCACCAGGCTGTTGCTTGGAGCGGCCCGCAGGCCCACATACCCACTACAGCCCGGCTGATCCGGAACTTCTCTTAGAAAACAGTCCAGTTTTCTCTTGAAGATGTTCACGGTTGTTCCGGCAATATTTCTTATAGTCGCTAGGAGGACGTTCGATGTAACACAAACATGGACGTCAGATGTAACACAAACAAAAAACAACGGTGTCAAGCTCAAGAAAACACAATGTAGAACTGAGAACAGGAGATGCTTTAATTTTCTCCCACATTAACCCTTGGAACCGCTTACCCACCAAACCCGTAACGCAAAAATTTAAAATTCAAATTTTTATTCAGATAAAGGGACATACATTGATGAAGTGTTACAAACATAATGTTGGATTTATAGATAAAGCTAGAACATACAATACCTAAAGCCACTAATTCGCATAGCGTTTCGGGCAAGGTGTGGGAAAAAAACAGACTTAGACCTAAAACTTAATAGTAAATGAGATTAAAGTATAAATTGTGTTGAAAAAAAAGGAATAAAAAAAGGAGAGGACATGGCAGAAATCAGCAATTGTACAATTTGGTCAACAAACAGCATTGATTAAAATAACAAGACATGAGTTGACATTTAGGGGGTAAGGTAGGTTACAAGGAGTAAATTAGGTAGTACTTAGTTTTACTCTTAAACTGGGTTAGAGAGGCACAGCCTTTGAAATGATTAGGGAGGTTATTCCACATTCTGGGTCCCTTGATTTGTAGAGCATTTCTAGTTTGGTTAAATCGCACTCTTGGAATATTAAATAGGTATTTGTTTCTGGTGTAGTGCCCATGGGTTCTGTTACAACCTTCTAGGAAGCTTTCAAGGTCCGGATTGACATTACAGTTCAGAGTTTTAAATATATAGAGTACACATGAGAGGGAGTGCAGTGACTTAATATGTAACATATTCAAAGATTTGAGTGCTGTCTAGGGCCAGAGTTAGATATTGTTCTAATAACAGCTTTGTGTTGAGTAATTAGAGGACTTGAGTTTCACTTACGAGATGGAGAAGGATAGGAAGCTGCCCTGTCTAGATGTCACAGTCATGGAAAGGAGCGGAGGTTTCCACACTGCAGTCTACACTAAGGAAACAAACATAGGATGTGCCTCAATGCCAACAGTGACTGCCCAGACAGGTACAAGAGGAGTGTTGTCAACGCTTACGTTGACCATGCTCTCAGCCACAGCTAAGGATGGAAGCAAGTCGATGAAGAACTCTGTAGGGTAAGGCAGGTCCTAGTCAACAATGGCTTCTGCAATGGTTTCGTTGAAGACATCATAAAAAGGAAGGTGAAACGCCATGCAACCTCTGAAGAGTCCAATAACAAAATACCTGTACCCCCTATAAAACTATTTTACAGGAACTTCTTTTCCACAGCTCATAAAACGGAGGAAAGTGTCCTAAAAGATATTGTTGATAGGAATGTTATTCCTACAGACAAAAATCAGAAGATAAAATTGACGATTTACTATAAAACCAAAAAAAAACGGCCAACCTACTCATGAAAAACTCTCCAGACACACAGTAGAACGCCTTAAAGGAGATCAACGTCGTCCATGCCTTCAAATGCCCACTTGGGGACTATAAGCCCCAAAGAACTCAGTATATAGACAAGACAACAACATCTCTTTCCAGGCGATTAACAATGCATAAGCAACAGGACTCCAATAAGGAACATATAATCTCTTCCCACAACCAGACCATCACCAGAGAAGTCTTAACAAACAACACAGAAATCATCGATGGATACAGCAATAGCAGGCAGCTTGACATCTGCGAGGCACTACACATCAAAAAGTCAACACCAGCAATTAACAGCCAATTAATGCACAACTATATTCTACCCACTTCAAGACTCCGTACCAATATAGAAGCATCAAGAGGAAGTATGGGCCAATAGGGCCTTTGCAGTTACTTCCATTCTTCCCTCTCATTTATCCAATTTATACCCATTGTACCGTGTTCTGTCCTGTGTTGGTCAAAAGTTTGTTCACCTCATCCAAAACTTTTGCAACATATCACCTCATCCAAATGCTACTATATAAGACAAGATGTTCAGTGCTTGCATTAGTAAAAACTCTGTTTAGTGTTTTGAGGTTACAGTTGTGTGTGTGTAAACTAAAGTCTTATAAAATGTAATAAGTTATTACGAAACGCGTTCAAGCGTCGCGTCAGACTAGAAATAAAAATGAATTTTGGAGAATTGATTTTCCAATTACCATCGACAGTAAAAAGAAACATAAGAAATGTTGAGAAAATTCGTGTTAGAATTATTAATCTTACTTTTTCGGTCATATTTAACAAAATAATTAGAGGACGTAAATGATTTTGGGTAGACGAACCCCAAGCACAAATACCATAATTGAGAAAAGGATAGATGAGAGAGTAATAGAGCGTCACCAGGGCAGGGCGAGGTACATAATATCTGATCTTAGAAAGAATCCAGACAGTTTTAGAAACTTTTTTTGCTATATTTAGAATGTATCCTTGGTAATTCAGCTTGTTATCGATGAAAACACCAAGGAATTTGCCATCTACTTTGTTACTGATTTGGATATTGTTTATTCTTTGATTCAATTTGACTTGAGGATTTATTACCAAATAAAATATAGAAAGTTTTGTCAATATTAAGGGTGAGTTTAATAGCAGTTACCCAAAGATGGACTTTATTAAGGTCAGCATTCACTGTGACATTTTGGGCAAGAGGGTCAGGACTGAAGCAAATGAAGGATGTGTCATCAGCAAATAAGATTGATTTGAGGTGTTGAAAGGCATTTGGAAGGTCATTAATGTAGATGAGAAAGAGGAGAGGGGCACGTATGCTGCCCTGTGATTTTTTTTAGAATATCTGGAAAGGTTTGGAGTTCAAGTGACTTGTTGTAGAGCAATGCAACGGCAGGAGCTAAAAATCTGGTGGCTTTTTTGTAAATTAGAGTTGGTATCTTAGGAAGGGCACTAGACTGTGTTTTAAGGGAAAGGATTATCTCATTGACATCATTGGAATTAGCGGGTGATAGGTACAGAGACTCTGGATAGTTACCTGTAAGGTAGTCCATAACATTAGTACGAGAGGATGGAATATCATTAGCAAGGGATGACCCAATGAATGAGAAGAACCTATTGAATTCTATAAAAGTATCAGAGGCTGAAAGCCTTCCATCGTTATTGGATAGGAGTATTGGTTTTTTATTTAAAATCTTTTTTTTTATTCTAATATTTGGGAAATAGTGTTCCATATTTTCTTAATGTTGCCCTTTATTTGGGTAAATTTATGTTCCTAGTATTTTATTTTGGCTCTCCTAATTATTTTAGACAGCATTGATGAGTAAATCTTTGAAATTTCTTTGGAGACAACTCCTAAACTATATTTCTTCTCAAGGTCATGTTTTCTTATTAATAGATGCAAGTATCCCCTTTGTAAGCTATGGACTGTTTAATCTTTTAGTTGTGACTTGTTTCGTTAGCATAGGACAGTGGGTGTTATATAGGCCGAGAGTTTTTTTAAGAAATGTTTGCACAGCCAGGTTGATGTTTCCTATGTTACCTAACTCAGTCTCCCAGTTGATATTAGCAGCAGCAGCAATACAATTGCTTATAGAAGTTTCATTGTGCAGCCTAAAGCTTAACTTCCTTGTTTCTAGAGGTGGTATATTAATGATGGTTAGGAGAAATGTGGGAATGGTCTGTGGTCCTATCAATGATTATCCCTGAAGTAAGTGGGGAGGTATATGGTGGCGTGTTAGTCCAGTGTGGTCAAGAAACGTGGCTGTACTATCAGTGATTCTAGTAGGTCTAGTGATTAAGGGTATGAGGAAGCAGGAATTCATACAGTTGGTCACCAATAACCAAATCATGGAGGACATAAACAAGACAAACGCATTCTCGTAGAATCTGTCGTTGCTCATACAATTTCTTAGATTAGATTAGGTTAGGTTAAGTTAGGTTACGTTACATTAGTTACGTTATGTTTGGTTAGGATGGTTTAGGTTAGGTAAGGTTAGGTAAGGTTAGGTAAGGTAAGGTAAGGTTAGGTTAGGTAAGGTTAGGTTAGGTAGGTAGGCAAGGTAAGGTTAGGCTAGGTTAGGTTAGGCTTCTTTCCTACGTCTTGTGGGATGTTGAAATAGGAGAGCATTAAAGGAATATGAACCGCCATGTGGCCGCCGCTGAGGAGATCAAGAGTTGAAGAAACTGTCCTTCCCTCGTCTAACTGAACTGCTTCCCAACGTCAACAAGACAGGGGGTAAGAGTTCTAAAAGGTATAATCGTGAGGAACGTGATTCTTACCATCACAAGGCCATATACTCTAAAAGCAAGAAGGTCACCAATTTGCTCATTCAGCACCAAGCGGACTTGCTACAAAGAGACAAATGTCACCAATGCCATTACACGCCTACTTGGGGAACTGTCAGCCCCAACGATCTCAATATACAGGCAAGACGACAACATCTCTTTCGACACGACTGACAATCCACAAACAGTAAGACTCTATCAAAGGCTATATTATTATTTCTACGTACATTCAGGGCATCACAGGAGATGTCCTGACTAGGAACACTAGTCAGGACTAGTGTGGTTTGGTCATCAAATTACTTCCATCTTATAGCATGGATACCAAACCTGAACTGCATAATTGAACTGGGGTCTAATAAGGAGATACTGAAGCTAAAGTATATTACTATGTATTTTGTTGCTTTAGATTCAGCTACTCGGAAGAAAAAAGATGCAAGTAGCACGGGCTATAGTGAGCCCGTAGTGGACTTTAATATTTTATTGCTAACATTTCTAAAAGTAGTCACGGTATCCTATTTGCTTTATTCTGTACAGTTATGTCATCTTTTTTTACTTAAAATTCCAACCGATTCCAAATCTGCTTCGTATTCAGATTTCACAATTTGACCATCGTTCAGGTGATACCTTGTGGCTCTATTATAATTTATTAAAAACTCTGAACACTACATTTGTTATCAACCAGTCAACTACGTCTGCCAATTTTTTCCTCCATTGTAAAAGCGTATGAAGATGTAATGGTTTAGTAGCTTCATCTCAAGTTATTTTCCCAAATTTTTGTAGCCTTTATATATTTTAAAATGTTGCTGTTAAATCATGTTCAAAATATATAGTAAACATTGAAGGGTTCCAGGACAGAGCCGCTAGGCACTCCACTTACAAAGTTCCCACTTTTAACTTGACTCCATTTATGCTAACTTTCTGCTTTGGAACAACCAAGTCCTAATCCAACTTAGGACAACCCCCTGAAATGTCATGGTCCTCCAATCTGTTAAAGAATCTCTCGCGAGGCACAGAATCAAAGACATTAATCAACACTGTGACCGTCGTTACTTCACACAACCTTCAATCAACACTGTAGCCATCAACACTATACTCGACAATATTCATCATTGTAACTATGTGCACTAAATATTAAACGCACTCACTTCACTCGCTTCTACAACTCACCATCACACACCACCCGTTCTCGCACTTTCTTATAGTCAATATTGACTTATTAAATACGGGCATATGTGACATACTAATTTATTGTGAATATTTTAGTTTACCTTGAAAAGCTTCATAAAAAACACCGACCTTTATTATTAAGATAAGCATCTTTATTGCTTACTACGAAGCAATAAGATGCTTATCTTAACATACTAAGAAGATTAAGTGAGGTCGGTGTTTTCTATGAAGCTTTTCAAGGTAAACTAAAATATTCACAATAAATTAGTAACAAAGCACTTATTTAATAACCACTATAACAAAGCACTTGCACACCACTATAACAAAGCACTACACACCACTATAACAAAGCACTACACACCACTATAACAAAGCTCTACACACCACTATAACAAAGCACTACACACCACTATAACAAAGCACTACACACCACTATAACAAAGCACTACACACCACTATAACAAAGCACTACACACCACTATAACAAAGCACTACACACCACTATAACAAAGCACTACACACCACTATAACAAAGTACTACACACCACTATAACAAAGCACTACACACCACTATAACAAAGTACTACACACCACTATAACAAAGCACTACACACCACTATAACAAAGCACTACACACCACTATAACAAAGCACTACACACCACTATAACAAAGCACTACACACCACTATAACAAAGCACTACACACCACTATAACAAAGCACTACACACCACTATAACAAAGCACTACACACCACTATAACAAAGCACTACACACCACTATAACAAAGCACTACACACCACTATAACAAAGCACTACACACCACTATAACAAAGCACTACACACCACTATAACAAAGCACTACACACCACTATAACAAAGCACTACACACCACTATAACAAAGCACTACACACCACTATAACAAAGCACTACACACCACTATAACAAAGCACTACACACCACTATAACAAAGCACTACACACCACTATAACAAAGCACTACACACCACTATAACAAAGCACTACACACCACTATAACAAAGCACTACACACCACTATAACAAAGCACTACACACCACTATAACAAAGCACTACACACCACTATAACAAAGCACTACACACCACTATAACAAAGCACTACACACCACTATAACAAAGCACTACACACCACTATAACAAAGCACTACACACCACTATAACAAAGCACTACACACCACTATAACAAAGCACTACACACCACTATAACAAAGCACTACACACCACTATAACAAAGCACTACACACCACTATAACAAAGCACTACACACCACTATAACAAAGCACTACACACCACTATAACAAAGCACTACACACCACTATAACAAAGCACTACACACCACTATAACAAAGCACTACACACCACTATAACAAAGCACTACACACCACTATAACAAAGCACTACACACCACTATAACAAAGCACTACACACCACTATAACAAAGCACTACACACCACTATAACAAAGCACTACACACCACTATAACAAAGCACTACACACCACTATAACAAAGCACTACACACCACTATAACAAAGCACTACACACCACTATAACAAAGCACTACACACCACTATAACAAAGCACTACACACCACTATAACAAAGCACTACACACCACTATAACAAAGCACTACACACCACTATAACAAAGCACTACACACCACTATAACAAAGCACTACACACCACTATAACAAAGCACTACACACCACTATAACAAAGCACTACACACCACTATAACAAAGCACTACACACCACTATAACAAAGCACTACACACCACTATAACAAAGCACTACACACCACTATAACAAAGCACTACACACCACTATAACAAAGCACTACACACCACTATAACAAAGTACTACACACCACTATAACAAAGCACTACACACCACTATAACAAAGCACTACACACCACTATAACAAAGCACTACACACCACTATAACAAAGCACTACACACCACTATAACAAAGCACTACACACCACTATAACAAAGCACTACACACCACTATAACAAAGCACTACACACCACTATAACATATAACAAAGCACTACACACCACTATAACAAAGTACTACACACCACTATAACAAAGTACTACATACCACTATAACAAAGTACTACACACCACTATAACAAAGTACTACATACCACTATAACAAAGCACTACACACCACTATAACAAAGCACTACACACCACTATAACAAAGTACTACATACCACTATAACAAAGCACTACACACCACTATAACAAAGCACTACACACCACTATAACAAAGCACTACACACCACTATAACAAAGTACTACACACCACTATAACAAAGCACTACACACCACTATAACAAAGTACTACACACCACTATAACAAAGCACTACACACCACTATAACAAAGCACTACACACCACTATAACAAAGCACTACACACCACTATAACAAAGCACTACACAACACTATAACAAAGTACTACACACCACTATAACAAAGTACTACATACCACTATAACAAAGTACTACACATCACAAAACAAGTGAAAATACCTGAGAGTAGACATTATCCTAACACTAAACACCACAAGCTCATGTGAACAGGGCATCATTAGAACCATCTTGAGGTTATCTTGAGATGATTTCGGGGCTTTTAGTGTCCCCGCGGCCCGGTCCTCGACCAGGCCTCCACCCCCAGGAAGCAGCCCGTGACAGCTGACTAACACCCAGGTACCTACTTTTACTGCTAGGTAACAGGGGCATAGGGTGAAAGAAACTCTGCCCATTGTTTCTCGCCGGCGCCCGGGATCGAACCCGGGACCACAGGATCACAACTCCAGCGTGCTGTCCGCTCGGCCGACCGGCTCCCCCACCATATGGGAAGTTACCGAACAAAAGAACGTCATTCAAGAATCTAAACATACAGGCTCTCAAATCCACACATAGCACATATGTAAGACCATTACCTGAGTATGCAGCGACAGTAGGGAACCCACACCTTGTGAAACATAAATAGAAACCTTGGAACAAAGTTCAGAAGTTTGCCACAAGATTAGTACCAGAATTGAGAGACGTCAGCTTTGGGAACAGGTTGAGAGAACAATCTTAGAGGAGAGAAGAGAGAGAGAGGGGAGATATTAACTATGTACAAACTCTTGAAGAGAATAGATAAAGTTATCAAAGGAATCTTATTTAAATGTAAAAGACGTATGATGTGAGTACATCACTACAACAAGGCACCGCATTTACTAGACCAGTCTTACTATTAGCATGACTATAATTCTTGCATCTGGTATATTATTACCAGATGTGTTCTTCAGGTTCTTCATAGTGTGAAGCGACCTACTATGGACAAGGAAAAGGTCTCCGGCGACGATGACCGCCACCAGAAGAAAACCAAGTCTGTCCACTTCGCAGATGATATCATCAGTCAGGTGCACGTCCTCGAGGACTGGGCCTACGAGAGTTGAGTGTTTAGGAAAGAGGGAAAGAACTGGATTGCCACAGGCGCATTCCGCCGCCGCTTTGGCAGAAGGTGCCGCGCGACCGAAGACTTGCTGAAGGCCGACAAGGTCTTTGACCTCCAACACAGGGAGAAAATATTTGCCCAGAGATTTAAGGAGTCTTCACTCACACAGTGATTTGTTAATTTATTATCTGTGTCTAACTTTTTAAAATAATAAAATTGCTGTTAGTTGATTTTTATTTAGTTAAGGGTATGAGGAGGCAGGAATTTATACAGTTGAGGAAACTAGCAGCAGGAGTGTTATCAGGCTCAAAGAGGTCAATATTAAAGTCCCATGAGATAATTTGATGGTTTTTGTTCAGTGTTATCGAGTATTAGGTAATATTAGTATTCATTATCATTATTTATTATATATTTCATTGTCATTAGATAACATTATCTAGTATTAGATAACTGCCAAAAACTCCGGTAAATTTTAAATTACAGCTGGAAAAGATCATCAAAGCAAATTGGGGGACCTACGACAAACCGCCGGCTTCCTCTCCTTGTCGAAACCACTAGTGTTAGTGGCCCTCAGGTTATTTCAGGAACCTATACACTGGGTACTACTAATCACACGCCTTAGACCACTATACCACAACATGGTAAAAAATAAAACCACCTGGGATTCAACTGAATCCTCCACGGGTCCCGAGGCTTCCAACTGAAGCCTAATCAGGACTTAACACATTACCCCCGTACTCTCTGGTCGTATTTCTATGAGTTCCACCTCTAACGCTTCGAATCTCTTCAAATGCACATCACTTTATGATACATGACGTTTATGTGATTTCTTTCTGCATTTGAAGAGAAGCGTTGGAGGTCCTAGACATTCCCACATCCTAGACTACAAACAGAGTGCTTGGAGAGGGAGGGGGGGAGAGACAATGTGCGAAGCCCTAATTAAACCCAAGTCTTGGGACCCCTAGACTCCGAGAGTATTCAGTTGAATCCCAGGTTGTATTCCTTTTGACCGTGTCGTGGTGTAGTGGACTAAGGCGTGTGTTTGGTAGTACCCAGAGCATAGGTTTGAATCCTCCTCATGGATCCTACTGATTTGTTCACGTTTTCCATGCATCTGCCTCGATAGATTAGGTGGGTTGGTTAAATTCGTACCTTTCTAGCTCTGGTGGTGTGTGAACAAAAGGCTTGAGTTTTTACGGATTGGTAAATTCAAGGAACAGGCTGAATATCCTCCCTTTGTATTTACCACTACGTAAAAAATACAGCTGTTTTGCCTAAGCAGGTCCATACGATCCCCAGCAACCCATCTAACTTACCAAGGGCGATGCATAGAAAGCATGAATATTACGGTGCTTTAGTTGTAGTAATGCATCGCATTTCCAACGAAATGGTCTGCAATAAAAGAAAAAGAAAAATGGACTGCGTTATGTGAGAGGACTAATAATACCGTGGAGGGACAGCTCGCCCACCATGTTCCCGATTTGCGACTTGCCTGTCTCCCTGGGATGTGGGGACGGGTAGACGAGCTCGGAGCTGGTGAAGGCGGCGGACACGGCTACCAGCAGGAGAAGCCCGCGCCATCCTGACCCACACATCCTCCCTCTCCGAAGACCTGTCGGATGGGAAACATTGGTTTATATGGACATAATATTGAATGCATTTGATTCTCTTTCATTTTCGTATGGTTCATCAGAAATTAACTAGTGACAATGTATGGTAAGTTGATGTCAACAACACCTGCATCACATGATAACTGATATCAACAATACTCATAAAATAACTGACGTCAACAATACTCATAAAATAACTGACGTCAACAATACTCATAAAATAACTGACGTCAACGATACCCTTAACAGCATAACCGACATCACCAATACCCATCATGTGGTAACTGATGACAAGAATACCTTCATATATAACTGATGTCATCAATGCCCATCACCTGATAACTGTCGTCAACGATGCCTATTACATGATAACTGACGTTAAGAATACCGGCCACATGATAACTGATGTTAACAACTACTAAATTAACATTACCTTGCAGCAGATTACTGAAGAAAATGACCTTGGAGTCAAAATCCATCATTCACTGATAGTTGCACAGCAAGATGTGTTGCCTTTTGCCACACACATCTCTCATGTAATAATCTGAATATCCTTAAACAGTCTTCTCCATTCAGACTACATGCAAGCTAACATTGACCCCGAACTCTGCTATCACATATCTACAATAACCAGCACACTGATCATCACTACTGCAATTGCAATCATCCTACACAGCAAACCTTGCAAAAAACAAAACTCCAAAATAACACAAGCTAATCAGTATTCAAACAAAATGTCAGATCACTTAATAAACACTTTGATGATATAAATATAGTACTAGATGCACTATCGTTTATTATTTCAATGGAAACATGGCTAAGTAAAGACCATACCCATTCATAACTGCAGGCCTAATAAAAAAGTGGAAGTATAGATAAAAGAACTGAACTAGACGTCGCCAGAAAAAAAGAAGAGAGAAGGGGGACAAGATAGAGATGAATAAAATATTTAGAGTGATTGACAAAGTGGAAATAGAGGAAATGTTCACACTGAATACCAAAGAACAAGGGGACATTGGGTGGAAGCTTGAAACTCAGACGAGTCATAGACATGTTAGAGAGATTTCATTCAGCATGATAATAGTGGGAAAATGGAGTGAACTAAACCCAAATGCTTGTCATTTTCTCGCCATTCAGAGACCCCAGGATCACCTGAGGTGGTGTTGTTTGTAAACCACCGTGATGGTGTTGGGAGGTGTGTGGTGGTGTGGGGAGGGGTGTGGTGCTGTGAGGTGTGTGGTAGTGTTTGGTGGTGTGTGTAGGTGTTTGATGGTGTGGGAAGATGTGTGGGGAGGTGTGGTGACGTGGGGAGGTGTGTGGTAGTGTGTGGGGGTGTATGGGGAGATTTGTGGTGGTGTAGGAGTGTGGTAGTGTGGAGAAGTGTTACGGCCCTATTGGGTCGCAACTGGGGTTCTTCTCTGATGTTATTGGAGTTTGGGTATCCGGCCCCAAGTTAGTAGTGGCTTTCAAGGGGTGTGTTCCGTAACGCAAGTAAATTAAAGGGGAAGGGATACAAATACACTAAATTAAATATATAATTACCACCACCAATAAATAAATATATATACTGTCACACGGGGGGTATAAATATTCAATGTGCAGAATCGTCTTCCTCTGAAGACGTGGAATGTTCCACGGTGCTCAAGACGAGTAACCCTGGTTTTCTTCTTGTGGCCTCACGATGAATCCTTCGATTCCCTCGGCGAGTCTACCCTGGCCACAGGCCAGCCAAATCACAGTCCCACTGGGTGCACCGTCGTGGAGGCCTTCAACCACAAATCCAGCCTGTAGCTGGCAGGTTCCAATCAGCTCTGCTGCGTAGGCCACTCCACGACTGATACTAGGGTTGCGAGCCCTAGGCAGGAGCCTCGTGTGATTCCACAGATCACTCTCCTCTCTCAACAACACCCCAGTGGCTAGTCTTCTCCGCCAGTCAGCCCCGGGTACGACAAATCTTGGTTCTGCCACCTCACAGGCAGGCTAACACAACAGTGTTCATCCAGGGGGTGACTCACAGCTTCTGCAGCAAACATGTGGAGATACTATGGCTGCCTTGGGTAGACTGATCCAATGTCCAATACAGCAGTCCCAGGTCGACTCTGTAATCAGACACGTCATTAGTACTGATGCCACTCTAGGGCACCTCACTCACAGGCTTAGACACAAACGTCCACCTATCCGCTCCATAGATGGCGTTGCTGTCTAAGCGCCACCTCACCAGAGGTCAGCAGCGGCTATGTCACGAGCTGATTAAGGCGGGAAACCAGCTCCTGTGGCCGGTATATCTCGTCCTCACTAGATGGCATCGTCCATTTGGAGGGGGTTTCGGGAGCTGACCCACCGATGGCGTGGTCGTCACAGCTCCGTGCTACGACGCTGGACTCGGGTCCGTAACAAGAAGTGTGTGGTAATGTGTGGTGGTGTGGGGAGGTGTGTTGAGGTGTAGGGAGGTGTGTGGTAGTGTGGGGAGGTATGTGGTAGTGTCGGGAGGTGTGTGTAGTAGTATGGAAAGGTGTATGGTAATGTGGTGATATGTGTGTGTGTGGTGGTGTGGGGAGGTATATAGTGGTGTGGGGAGTTTTTTTTTTTTAATTTTGCCCGAGGGGCGAGTTTATTGGGCAGCGCCAATCATGTTGTGAGTTGACATACTGCCATAGCAGCATGTACAACACTCCCCAAAAGGAAGAAAACCCGCTGGTTTGTTCATCCTGTCACTTGTACCCAGACACAGCTGGGACTTGCTTAACTGTCTCAAGTGAACAGCTCCTCAAACAAGAAGATTAACATCTGTCAACCCTTAAAAACTTACGTTATCTTGCGGGTGCAAAATGGGGAAATCTTTTAAGAACAGTATCAATATTTGACAAATAGTGTTTTCCTAATTCAAACAATGTAGGGTTTATTATTCTACACATACTTCTAATTTCTCTCAGGTGTTCACATTCACGTAGATAGTGGTCAAGGCGGTGTCCATCACTCTCACCACAGATTCTGCAGCTTCGCTGATCAACAGTTGTTTCCATTCCGTATCTCCTTGGATATTTGTATCCAAGACGGATTCTCGTTATTACTGATTCTCTCCAGCGTCCACCGCATCTTCGTCCATAATGATTGGGATTGCCAGCTGCAACCATGTTGTACCATCGTACAGATTCACTGGTTTGTGCTTCTATCCTCCTTTCCTCAGTTACCTTGTCACGGTGATGTTGCCTATACCTCTAATTTGTAGTAGAGTCTTGGATATGAAGTATTCAATATGGTCTCCTTCAGCGCCTTCAGCAGCCAGCACATCTGCTCGTTCATTCCCACATATTCCAACATGGGAAGGGATCCACAGAAACTTGACGACTCTTCCCTGATTGGTAAGTACTCTCACAGCTCTCTTAATTTCAGCGACTATTGCAAGATTTTCTGCCCGATTTTTACTTAGGCTTTGAAGTGCTGCTTTTGAATCAGTGCAAATCACTGCACCATTAGTGTTCCGTTCAAGAAACCTTAACGCCATAACAATTGCAGTTAGCTCTGCTTGCGTTGAAGAGGCATAGTTCTCAATACGCGCTTTTTCTTCATTTTTGCGTTGGAAAGCATTATCCTTAATTACAGTGCATGCTGCACCTACCCTGCCATTGACAGGATTAGATGACCCGTCAATGTAGATTTGATCTAGTTCATCTCCGGTTCTTTATAAAATTCCTATCTCTAATCTCTCTACAGGCATGAGCTCACGGGCTTGCTCAAACAGGTGAAGTTCTTCGAGGAAGCAGACTGATCTGTGATGCCATTTTTTGCTTCTCCTGTTTCCCCCTGAAAGTAGCACAGAACTCAGTTTTTTCTTAGCAATATCATTGTAATGGGGATCTCTGGCTCTCATAATTGCAAGATTAGCATTTAGCTCCTTAATTCTGCTTTTAACACTGGGGAGGGACAACTCCTCTCGTAGATTGAACGTTTTGGCAGTTCTTGGAACTCCAAGAATGATTGTCATGGCTTCATTCTGAATGTTTTCGATCCTTTTCATATCGCTTTGGGAGTAGGTGCATAAAACTGGTGCTGCATAGTCTATGACGGAGCGCACATAGGCTGTGTACATAATTTTTAGCACGGCAATAGAGGCTCCATGTCCATTCCAGGCTATGGCTTTCAGTGCCCTGAGTCGACTTTTGCATGTTCCTATCTCTTTCTTCCCCTTGTTAGAGCCGACAGTGACGCCAAGGTACCGTTAGTGG